>OMNN01051559.1:0-25867 GCA_900302755.1 Chromis chromis | reverse complement strand
GGTAAACTACATATTTTGTTGATTTTTAAAGTGAAAAGTAAATGCAACCGCTGCAGCAAGCAAAATTATTTTTTATTTTAATGTTAATGTGCTGGTAGTTTTTATTGGATTAAAAAAAAATAAAAAAATAGAGAAAAAATAAACAGTAATTGTGATATATGAAAAAGTTCCCAACTTGCAATGTAATTTCAGAATTTGTTAGGCCTCAATTGACTCATTGGGATTTGTAAAGGAGGTCAGCATTTGTCATTGGGAGTTAGCTGATGATAACTGCAGAGCCTGATAAATTCTGTGACTCTTTAAACCTTGTGTTGACACTCAACAGCCACTGGCTTCACTAAGCAACTGACTGAGGATCTGAAAATGAAGCTAATGAAGCTACAAAGCAGGCGAAGGTTATAAAAAGATATCAAAGAACTTCCAGCTGACACTTTCTACTGTCCAAAATGTCATCAAGAAAAGGCAAAGAGGGGAACTGTGGGAGTCAAGACAAGATCTGGAGGACCAAGAAAACTTTCAGATAAAACTGTGCGTCTGGCTGAGAGGAAAAGTAAAACCTCAACATGACTGCAAAGGATTTTCAGGAAGGTTTAGCTGACACAGGAGTGTTGGAACATGGGCAGGTCTACTGTGCAGTACTGATGCACAAAATTATGGAAGAGTCGTTTGACCGAAACATTACTTGCAACCTCATCACAAAAGTCAAAGTCTGCTAAGTATGCTAAGCAACATTTGGATCAACATCTGGATGAGTAGACATATCAAATTCAGATTGAGTTCTTTGACCACCAAAACCCTGTTTGGAGAGTTTTTGAAAAGAACATCCTGCCAGCTGTGGCAATGATCCAAAGCATAGGCCCAAATCCACCGTGGACTACAACTACTTAAAGAAACACGAGGGAAACTTTTGGAGTGTCCCTCGCAGTCCCCTGACTTGAACATCATTGAAAATCTGTGGCTCTTAAAACATGCGGTGCATGCCGAAAAATATCTCAAAATTTGAAGTGATCTGCAAGGAGGCGTGGCTGAAAATGTCCTAAATCAAGAGTAAAAATACTCTTATCTGATGAAAGAAAAGCAAGCTGTGATATCTGCCAGAGACTGGGGGGTGACTAAATATTCACTCTGTTGGGTGGCTTTTGCACATGCACCAATATTTTTTTGAGTTCAGGAAATAAATCTAAACATTAAAATGTTACAAAAGGCTTGTTTTAATTCTTTTCACTGAAAACATCCAGTTAAATATGTAAATGTAAAATTTTGCATACAGCTGTAACCAAAACAGGAACAGTTGTGCAAACAATCACTAGGGTGATGAGCAGAACTTTCTCTATACTTGACAACTCCTTCATCTTTTCTGGCATGTTAATGCAGCTTTTAAGTCACACAATTAAAGTATTATTGTGCACAGTTAGCTATATGTTATTATAATGTCAAGATTGTATGTGAATTTTGTGTCTGGCATACTTGCTCTCTCTCTAAATGAACTGAGGGGATCCCCATGGACAAATTATAGACTATTTTAAAAACAGGTCGTGTGTCTAATAGCATAATTACTTTCCAAGATATCCGTTTTACAAATTTACTATTAAATCAGTGTTTTAACTGACCTGACATACGTACAAATCAAGGATGAAGATCTGCTGCACTTTGCATGAGGGAGAAGGTAGTAGAGAAGCAGTGGAAACAAGTAAAATGACCAAAGAAACACAAACTCGGTTCATGGACAGAGAAAGTAGAACCTAAATGAGGATACACTGCGCAGAATGAACCCAACAAACTTTAAACCGAGATGTGCATTCACTGTGTGCTCGCTGTAAAAATGCAGGGGAGCACGTTGCTCACTCAGGAATGAACAGATGCACACACATACATATAAGCCCACGTGCACACGCACACACCCGGCAGCCCTGGGGCTACCTCCAGGACAGAACGCATGGCGGAGCTGGAAGAAGGAAAGGAAAGCACAAGGAGGGGAATAAGTTAGGGAGGGTGACATAAAAAGATAAGAAAAAGGGAGAAGAGATACAGCAAATTTATCTAATTCAACACAGTTCATTTGGTACCTAATTTAGAAGTTGTGCCACCATAAAATGCATCATTCAGTCATTATGATCAACTATTATTTTATTGGCTCTGTTGGTTTTGTGGTTGATTCAGTGTGATAACAGCAACACTGGGCTGCTCTAGTTCTGAATCAGGATTCCACCAGATAACTTCTGCAATGATTAGATGCTGTATCGGTAGAGCGCCAAGGACTCTGATGTGCACTCAGTCTAATTTGTGGTTTATAGTAAAGCAGGTATTTTTTTGCCAGACTGTTGGCTGTTGACTTGGCACCCAGTTCTGACAAGGAAGAAAAATATGTAGCGTAAAAAAAGACATATATTTCTGGTTTGGCTGCATCAATTTGGATCTTCTTTTTAAAACTGTCCACACCTACAACAGTGCAATGCTTAACATCACTATACAAGGTGATCTTTTATTAATCCCCATTGTGAGAGATAATAATAATAATTGCCTGCTGTTATGGAAGCGTTTTTTGCGAAGAGTCTGAGAAACCAGCTTCTCTTGGTTACAAAGATTCCAGGGAAATCCATTTTGCTTTTTTTGCAACATTATGATGACAAATGCATCAAGAGAATAGCCAATTGTAGGTGTTATCTGAAGGAATCTCCTAATCTCCATTCATTTATATACCACAAGTGCATGTCACTAACTTTGTGTTTTCTCTCTGCAGGTGACTTGAAGAATAATCCAGACCAACACGTTTCTGATCTGCAGTTCAACAATCAACCCAGTGTTCACTGTTTTCTTATGTATTGTTTGTAAGTTTTCTCTCAGCTATCCTTTACCCTCAACCCAACCAGTCAAGGCCGATGGCCACCCTCCCTGAACCTGGTTCTGCTGGAGGTTTCTTCCCGTTAAAGTTTTTTTTTTATTCACACTATCACCAAAGAGCTGCTCAAAGGGAATCTTTGTATTTGTGTGGTTTGTCTCTATAATACAACATTGTGAGGTCTTCACCTTACTATATATAATGCCTTGGTATGACTTATGCTGGGAATTAGAGCGCTTAAAAAAACAGACTTTAACTGAGTGAAATCCCTGTCAACTCCTGACTTACTCAAAACGCACAGAAAATGGAACAATTTTTTTCCACAGAGAACAAAAGCTACACACATACCCGCTTTCATAAGCTTTCAGGCGCATTTCAATGTACCAAAAGACTTTCTGTGTAATGGTATCCTTGTCTGAGCTGATATGAGATTAGAGTGGAGTGACAGAAATCCTTACTGAAATGTAAATCCCATGATCCAGTGTTTATTCATCATCTCGCTCTGAATTTCAAATCAATATTGTCCTCGGATGTTAGCACAAGGCTATACCTAACAGGTTCTAGCTGAATACAACCGCAGAATTCTCATTTCGCTGCGTTTTTGTTGCTTTTGACAAACAGCAAAACATTTTCTTTGGAGCACCATAAGGTGTAAACTTGAAGCTGTGGTGTGAGCTCCTAAACCTGGCATTTTGATATTTATGCATACAGGACCAAGAAAGCAAACACAGTTGTTATGAGTTCCAGCCCTTAGGAGAACACAAAGTAATTAAAACAGCTTTAGAAAGTAAAGTTAATCTGAAAATGCTGTCTCCTTCATTTCTGAAGAGATCATTATTTAGAAAAAGCTGAGAACTTAGCCCATTATCTCTAGTCTTTAATAGATGACAGAGATGATACTAAAACTTCACATCTCACTGGACTTTATTTGGCAGCCGCTAAAGGTGAAAATTGGTGCTAGGAGGAATATAAGCGCAGGTAGAATTATAATGTGACAGCTTCGGCAGCCAGTAGTTTGTGTGCACACATGTGTACATGTGTGTGTGTGAATCATGGCTGCTCCTGCAGCCTTTAACACCCATCTGTCATCCATCAGCTCAGCTCTGCACTGCTGCCGTCTCAATCAGCTGACATAATGTCGCACACACACAGCACTCACTTTCTCTGTCTCTCTCAGACACATTCGTACATATACGTGCCGTATTTTGACAATGTGCCACAGCGAGTGCGAGTGGCACAGAAAAACACACACTGTGTCCCCACAGTGTTCCCTGATTAACGAGATGGTTTGTTCTCTTTCTCAGGCATGGGCCAATCAGCCACGAGGACACAAATCTCTCCCCGCTGGTGATGCTGAAGGCCACCGGCCACTATTTATTGGCAATCTCAGCCCTAACTACCCAGACAGAGACAGCAACACGCTTGCCACAGGCAGACACCACCGCCGTGTCTGCCTCTGTGTGTATTTGTCATGTGTTCCAAGTAAATTTTGCTGCAGGAAATATGATGGCAGGCATATAATAAATGTGCACTTTACTATAATAAAATGACAGTTTGAAAAGTAAAAAAATCACACAAATACAACTAGATATACTGAGGGATCTCCTCGTTTTTAAACCGTGTGGGTGTGTCAATAGAGTACAGGTATTAAAGCCACAAAACACCACATCAAAGCAGTGATTAAAGGAGATTAGTCCTTCTTGACTAAAAAAACAACAACATCTTCTTACATATCAGCGGAACAATTCCTTCTTTTTTTACCTCTGGACTTAATTAGAAGGATTTAGCAGGCTTGGTGCTGTAGCAGCTCAGCTAAACATTAGTAATTGCCGTGTTTATCTGCTTTCAGAGTAAAAATAACCCACACAGAGAGGTTGTGACAGTGTGGCTGCTTTCACCAAAGAAATATTCCTGTTTTGTTCACTGAAATCTGAAAACAGCTCCTCATAGCAGATTCTATTTTTTTTCCCTGAAAGGCCTTGATGACAGCTTTGTTGGTGAAACATTTAACAGTGTTCCCATCAGTTATTTTAAGAAGACTTTTAATTGTTTACAGCCTTTCCTTTTTTAATGGCTTTAACTTCATATCAGTGGCTAAACTATAGATAATCCTGCCATGAACTTCAGCCTCAGAGGTTTAAAGAGATGAGTAGTTTAATAAGCAGCCCCCTTTCCTTCTCATCTCTCCTTTTTTCACTTTTACATTCTCTGCTCACTACCCTCTTTCTATCTTGTTTATCTCCCCAATGAGAGAAGCCTTTGAAATCTGTGCTGACTTATTACTGGTTCGACTCCAAAGACAACAAACAGCATATGTAAGACAGAGAGACACAACAGGACGGATTCAAAATGCAGCGCAAACTGCAGGTATGCCTCTTTATCACGCCTAACGTTCCAAAAATAAGCAATGAAACTACAAGTGGAGTTATGCGAAAGTCAGCAGTCTACTGCACTCCTGTGATATCGATGCCATGCAAGAATTTAAATGCAGAGAGACGTAGTGGGAAGAAATGTGGAAGAAGAAGAAGAGCCAGAACTGAACTTGGCCCATATTCTGTACTGTAGTGTATGTGAGTCATTCTTTGTATAGTCAGACATGCTGTGATTGGAAACCTGGTCCAAACTCAGTACAGCAGGGAGGCCAAAGATGATTCAGACGCAGGAACAATGGGGAATGAGTGAGAAGATTAAAGTGTAACTTAAATGAGTAATCCTGAAAATTTAGGCCAATTTTTGATACCATTTGTGGTGGCATGTTTGTCTATTGGCCATTCACAATTTGTATTTACCTCTCTAATGCCACTGTTGGATTCAAATAAGGTCCCCAAGGCTTTCACAGGAAAAGATGGATGTAATCCACTTTTTTGAATTACTAAATTATACATCTGACCTCTGTCATTTGATCTGGGTGCTCTCACTGCAACCATAGCTAATCGTCTCAAAAGATAGATAAACAAGTAATTGTAAATCTGTTAAAAATCCTATTTCCCGGTTGGTACTCCATCATGCAAAGGCTCATTACAAACTTGTCACTTACAGCCGCTGTGTCACGATTCTTTTGCATTACATTTGAATACAGTGTCATTTTTCAATGCACAGGATTGACTTGGAAAATGCGAGCGAATAGTCGAATGGCAAATTTACTATTCGAATACCACCGCAGTGAACGACTATTCGAATATTCGATTCTTAGGGTACAGCCCTAAAAGCGGGTGATCAACTGTCATCCCCCGGGCCCCTAAAGCGTACTGGGAAGACTGTGGCCGACCCTCCCACCCAGGACACAAACAGTTCAAACCTCTCCCCCCTTTTGCAGGAGGTCGAAGTCCATCAGGACCAGAACCTCACGCCACAGGAAAACATTTTTTCCAACAGCAGTGGGCTTTTTCAACAAGGCCAGAGACCCCCACACTGACACTGCCCCTCTCCCCCACCATAGACACTGACTGTATTTGTCACATTAACGTACAGCCTTAAAATAGGATTATTGTGATCCTTATGAACATTTCAAGTTGTTTACTTTACATATGCAACCTTGCACATTCTCAGACGATTAATTTGCACATTCCTACACACTGGAAGTATTTGTATCACTTTTCACGACTTACAATCTCTTGATTACACTTGCTGCTGATTTGACTTGTAACACTGTCTACTGACTTGCAACACTTAAAAATCTATATGTTACCGTTTACTGTTGTGCACTGAAACACCAACTCCAATTCCTTGTATATGAAAACCTACTTGATAATAAACCTGTTTCTTATTCTGATGTTTGGTGTTGGTCTGACCACACCCAGAGAGGGAAGTAAAACACTGCTTTTAAGGCTGGTTTGACACATGAGTGGGAAAAGAGACGGAGAAAGAGGAAAAGCGAGATGACGGACAGATGGTTCAGTGAAAAGGGGAAAGATAGGAAGAACATGCTGAGGAACAGAGGTCAAAAGTAGAGCGCAGTGCATAGAAAAAGGGAGTTAGCCACTCTGTTTGCGCAGGGTAGGAGTGGAAAACACACACGTTGACATTCACAAGCCAGAAAACTGGGGTTTGTCAGCTTGACTGGGAAACCTTTCAGAAATCTCCCAGAGTTCAGAGCAATGGAAGTCTGGAGAAGGAGAGGGATCACAGGGGGAACGTGGGTAATATGCCAGGGAAGTGAACTAACTTTTCTCTGGCGTCAGCACATCGGTTGTGGAAGATGATCTATCTCCCTCTCATCGCTGACACATGGCAGGAGAGGTAGAGTCTGAGCTGCTCCGTGACAACACACAAGCGATATATACACACAAAGAGCGCGGCGGTGAAGACATGCCAGCATGCTCTGTAATTGTCTCAGCGTGATTGTGACCGCAGCTGCAGAGGACACATTACATAAAAGCAAAGGGTTTCCACAGTCGGTTTCAACTCGCTGTGGAAACCCGTGGCTTAATTATATCTATTAAACACTCCTCAGATGGAACAAACTGAATGTTCTGAAACACTTCAAACTGACTCTGATGTAATTTACATGGCTTTTAATCATTGATTACAATGAGATCATCAACACAGAAAAGTTTGGATTACCAACCCCTGTGATATCAAATGCATTTCATTTAATGTGATACCAGAGAAATTACCCGCATGTTTTTAATCAACACAACGAGGAAACACTTACATTGAACCCATCTGCAAACTGGTCCGTTCCGCCAACATAAAAATCTGCAGAGCATTCACTGTTATTGTGTTTCATAGCTGCTCCTGGCAACTGAAGCATAATTACCATGCCCAACTAGATAAAGGCTTTTAATCACCTTTTCTCCTTGCTCTACCTGAGGAACATTTTCTTTTCTGTGGCCCGTATTTAAGGTTGCTCCATGTGTAGCTGTTTGAGAACTCGACCTCTACGTTCATTTTTCAAATGATTAATGTTTTCATTCTGATGCTTATATAATTCGTGGTCGTGGTATAAAATACACCAAAAGGACACTTTTATCTTTATTAAGTGTTTTGGGTATGGGACCTGAACCCTGATCTGTAGTGATCGAGCAGAATTAACACAATCCAAAGCGGCAAATATGTTTCATCCAGAGCAAATTAGTCGTAGTAACATATTAGCTGGTGTAGCGACCGGGATTAATGCATAAACATATACAAAAAACTGTTGCACAAATATATGTAGAATGCATGATGACAAACTTATTTTATCCAGTATATCATGTTTAATTCTCTGCTTTTACACATGGACGTGGTCATTATTGTGACACATGATCATCGACCATTATGTTGGTCCTTAACAGTTTAGATTTTCTTTTTTTGTTTGTTTGTTTGTCTACAACCACGGGTAAACACAATCATCTGTGAACCATAAATCTCAATTCACAAGATGGTAATTCTGGAACATTACTTTAGCAGAGGCTACTCAATTAAAGTGTTGGTATGTAAAAACGCTTAAAACGCAAAACAAACAAATGCATGCCGCAATCTCATATTCAAATTCAGATCTGATGATGATGTAATTATTTATTTTGCAGTAACATTAGGAATAAACTGCCAAAGTAAATTATATGGATGTAAATTAAATTGAGATGTATGCTGATTTGTAATAAATTATTTTATTAAATTGCGAGTATCCAGTGGATGAGGTGCAATGCATTAGTTGGCCTTTCAACCACCCTCAAAGTGACCGAGGCCTTATCCACACATACACGGGTTTTTTTTTTTAAATGTACTTTGCTCGACAGGTTTTGGCCTTTACACACAAACGCAATTTTAGGTCAAAGAATACAGAGCTTTTGGAAAACTTTTCGTGAACTCTGCTTGCAGTGTTGACATGTAGCCAGGAAGAAACTGATATTTTTGTAGAAGAAGATGCAGACACCCATGTTTGCTTCCTGACTGGGTCTCATCAGTCACAGTCACTGATGAACCCTTTGTGACGCCTCTCATAGGTTTCCTGAAGAGTGGTTTGGAAGCTCAGTGTGGTGGGTCAAGCCGTCGCTATCTTGGCGGTGTCTCATTTTTCCTAATTCCTGGCTAATCCAAAAATGAACACAGAGGTGGTACGTTAGCGGAGCTAAAGTGGGCCATGCAAACGTCTCTGGGATATGGACTGTCCTGTAAAAGACCCCATCCTTAATTATTTGTAACTTTAAGCCCATCCTGGGACTCTATAGTCATCAGAGGCGTTGCTTTAACATCGCAGTGGACAACCAAGAGCGCTGATCCAATGGTCCTATGGGACTGGGGAAGCCATTGATTGAAGCCTCACTACGATTTAAACAGCTGACTTATATATAAAAATATCCCCAGTATAGTTGTCATGAACAGGAAAATTAGCTATAGACACCAAATCAGTTTTTTGTACCAGGCTGTAAACATGTTTATTTCTGCTGTAAAGTTTTAATATTTTACCATGGGGGTTTATGGGGATTGACTCTCTTTTGGAGACATCCTCAAGTGGCCATTCAAGGAACTGCAATTTCTGGCACTTTAAGGTTGGCCTCATTTTTCAACCCCAGCAGTTGCCACTTGGTCACTACTACTGCTGTCTACCTGAACCTACCTTAACCCTAATAACTAGTCCCTCAACCTACCCAAACCTTAACCACCAATCACAGCCAAGCATCCCTCACACAGTTTCCCTACAGTTGATACAATCTTGCATTGACTCTAAACAACCAGCCCTCTGCTTCCTGTGTTTGTAGTGTGAACAGGGATTATTTAATGCAAGCTCTCATATAGACAGAGATCATTTTTGTTTTAAACACTGTGTCCATAGTCTGAATCATGTTGCTGCAATGGGGGGTGAGCAGAGCCTATGAAACAGGGAAAACACATTTAAACAGAATCATTAGACTACCGTAGCTTTGTAAAATGAAGACTAATAATGATCATATAACCACAGTCCGTAGTTTCCCTCCAGCCACTGCTTTGTTACTGTAATTGCTCCACACAGGCACACACCATTAAAAGGTCAGGGATCAACAGTGTACGGACAACCACAGCATGACCCATCTGGATTTGACAGTCACTCCGGTTCATTGGGTGCAGCTAACAGAATGACAAATGTGTATTTTCCTCTCCTACTACGCTCTAAGAAGGCTGTCTTTCTTCCTCTCATCTCTACTGCCATTTTTCACTTTCATTCGAGCTAAATCTGAACACATCAGAGTAATCCGACAAGACATACAGTATCAGCCAGTTCTTTGTGGAAGCAAAGACAAAGAACGAAGAGAGATTATTGGAATTTCTCCATTTACTACATGGATATCTGAGCTTTATTGTTATTGCGCAAATCAAAATATATTGTTAAAAATTTCTTTGGGCTTCAAATATTTTAACACCCTTCATCAAAAGGGAAATGAAGTATGAAAAAAAAAAAAAAAACCCAAACAATGCCAAAAATAATATTTTTTTCTTTTATCTTAAGATGCCCTTTGACTGTGCAACTATGATCATGTCACGTTATTACATGACACACTGTGTGAGATGGCTCTAACAGAAAAATAATAGAAAAATGTTTATAAAAAGCAAAGTTACATCTGCAGCTCATGTTATCTTCTATTATGTTCTAAAAATGAAGAGCGATAGGATCAAAAAGGCACTTACAGCGTGTGAAACATTTCTGTTGTTGTCTGCTTGGTTGGTTTCCAGGAGCTGAATATCGCAGCGTCACTTACAAAATTTGGCCCTAAATTTATAACATTGTCAGAATAGGCCATCAAGGTCGCCAATTTTGAAACCGTCTGTCAGTAAATGTGTGTCGCTTTTGCTTTCTAGGACCATTTTGGACTGACGACTGACTCATGATTTTGTACTTTTGTCTCAGACAGCTGAAAATTGCAGAATTTAAAGAAGCCTTTAGAGGCTTATTTATGAATAAGGTCAATTCATAAATGTGCTATGGATGAAATGATAACAGCTAGTGAGCTCATATGTCAGCGGCTCTATAGCCACAGCCGCTGAGAATCAACTGATGAAGATAATGTGCTACAGAAGAAAGCTACAGAAAAATGTAGTAAGTGGACACTGATATAGGATAACTCAAACTACTAAAAGGGCAAAACTGTACACTACACAATGACTAACTATTGTGCTCTTGAGAAGCATGTTTACTCCTACCTGAAGTAACTACTGCACACACACCAGCATAAGCACACACGTGCACAGTGTGAGCAAACTGCAGTAATAGCAGTGAATGTGTCTGGGTCTCCCGAGTGATGAAAGCCTCATTCACATGAGAGGCTCCATTAACCTCTGAATCAGCTACCTTAGTATTACATCCTCTTTGCACACATTACTACATTAACTTACATGGTGTTTTAGTGAGTGGCTGCTCACACCATGGACCATTATATTGCAGTTTTAAGTCCCTGTGCGCCCACACCGGTTTGTACGGTTATTCTGGTTGATTGGCCTTCATTTTCTAAGTTGATGCTGGGTGGAGCTATAATGGGAGTAGTTATAGTGGTGATTAAGCTGCAGGTTTTGCTGCCCTAACACAAACAACTGACCAGGCAAGATCTTAATTAGCCAAAATACCTCACATTTTTAATCATGGCTGTTGTAAGCTTCACCTTCGGAGAACAATGTGAAATTTTCCTGCTGAATGGTGCATGTCGAGGAAGCTTATTTAGCGATGGCAGTGGCGCCCTGCACTTCTCTGAGGAGTGCCAGATTTAACACAGCATATGAGTGTGCGTGCATGTGTGTAGAGTGTGTTTGCGGCACTGTGACAGTAGTGGGAGGAAGCAAGTCACACACCATCTCATCTTCCTTGAGCTTCTGTCCCTTAGGTTGGCTGGTTACATAACTGATGCTAAGGCAGAACACCGGCCACCTCCAGGGAAGTATATGGCACGGAAGTGTAGTCACAGTACCTGCTGCTGTGTGCGAGCCCCGTATTTACGCCTGCACACATACAAATAAAGACACTATTTCATTGTATTATAGTTGCACGTTCATAGTCCGGCTACTGCACATGCATTGCTCCGAGGCTCTAAAATATAAACTGCACTACTTTCTGATTCCTATTATGTGCTGAGGAGATTTCCTCTCCATGGGATCAATAATATGCATTAAAATTAACGATTATTTAAAGCCATAGATCTGTCTTATTTTATCCAAAATTACCACTTAATAAATAAATAAAACACATGACTAAATCTAGATCGCCATATGATCTAATTAAAATGCCTGAATACATTCTCTAATGTGTTCACTCACACATGCTCTTGTAATTTATTCTATTCACTTTTTTAACCATATATTTACCTCTGCCAAGCAAAGCGGCGGATGTTTTGTTTTTGCCGGTGTTTAGCCGTTTGTCTACTTGTTAGCAAGATAACTTGAAAAGTTATGAACGGATTTTCATGAAATCTTCAGGAAATGTTGATAATGGGACAAGGAACAGATAATTACATTTTGGTGTCCCCTCCCCCCGAAGTATATTTGTCATTAATTGGAACCGAATATCCATCACCGCGGCACCTCCCACCCCACCCCACATGAGCCGAATATTTGGATATTCGTCATTAATTGGACCTGAAAATCCGGAGCACAGAAATTGCTATTCTGACCTGACTAGTTAGAATTTGACTTACTTATGTAATATCTACTTTATATCCCTAACCTTACTCAAAGTGTCTATGGTTCAGAAATGGAAAATTTTCGTTATGTAAAGCCCCAAATGGCAGCCAATGTCTATTTTTGTTCACTACATCCAAACAATTTAAAGCCAATGCTATCTGTGTGTTTTTCAT
The DNA here is from genome assembly GCA_900302755.1 of Chromis chromis. Taxonomy (NCBI): domain Eukaryota; kingdom Metazoa; phylum Chordata; class Actinopteri; family Pomacentridae; genus Chromis; species Chromis chromis. The sequence continues at coordinate 13,288 of OMNN01051559.1, read as the reverse complement.
TGTCTTCCTGAGTGCAAATGTTGCACCAAAATAATTCCACCAGTCACTACTTTAAGAGATCACTGAAGTCGTTTACCTCCACCCAAAACAACTGTGATTGGTTTAAAGAAGTGAAAACATCCAGAGGGGTTTTTCTCCTATAGCATGATAATGACGTGCAGCCAGACTATTACGTATTACAAAATGGGCTTTCTAAGCGAGACTATGGTCAAGTTAGGCTACCAAACCACCAAAAAATAAAAATAAAATGAGTAAATGATAAAATAAACAACAACATACAAGTGATAAACGCTGACAGGATACAGTCCTCACTACATGCCCACATCAGCAATGGCCAGACATCATGAAGGCCAGAAAAGCCCAGCATGTACATGTTGGGCTGAGTATTTCATTTTTCTCTCCTTTTGTTTTTGTTTGTAGACACTTTAGTTACTTAACTATGTAGCAGGATTTCAACATCAAGAGTTTCTGAAAATATGAGCACCACATTAGAGGCGGCGCAGCAGAAGTTCAGAAAGGTGCTAATCTTGTCAGAGTACTATGATCACCATGATTATAGTGACACTCTCTCAATCATTCACTCAGGCTGTAATAACACTGCAGCCCTTCATCCCTCCGAGGCTTCGTCTCCACCTCATCCTCTCCTTGCTCACTCTCTCTTTGTCTTACAGACAGACACAAACCTACACACAGATACACACAAGCATGCAGACGGTGTGTGGGTCAGTCTGGTGGCCGGAGACTAGAGCAGAGGTCGGCCGCACCCTGTTATTATACCTGAAGTACTGCTCGGTTTAAAGACAGCGCTGTGGCACGCTGAGTGACGGCTCAATGGAGGGCCTGCTGGGAGCTTACTAGCAGGTGAGGAGTCAGACGAGCCAGAGGGAGAACACACACAGAGGGACACACCAGCCGGCGCGCAAATGCCGTCAGTCAGCCATGAGTTAAACAGGCCAGGAATAAAACCTTCAAATGCACAGGGAAGCACACATACATGCTCCTGCACACACACACACACACACACACACACACACACACACACACACACACACACACACACACACACACACACACACACACACACACACACACACACACACACACACATGCTGAGTGTGGTAATAAGGCAGTCATGCTCTCCAGGGAAAGAGCCAGTGGCCACAGAGAGGGAGAGAGGAAGCAGCTGGCTGCAGAAATACTTCCCCTTCTAACACTGTAATTTCCTCCCAGAAGCACACCTGGGCCATTCACTCATATATACTGTAGCTGCCTGTATGTGTTTTGTGCGTGTGTGCACACATGTGAGAGTGCTTTTGCACCAGTGTATGTGTTTGTTCTTTACTGCATGCTTTACTGCATGTGTGTGTGTGTTTATGCAGGTATGCACTAATGCACACTGCTGATTCAAAGTGAATCCCTGCTGCCCAATATAACACCCATATTATTATACGGCATTACAAGTTATTACATACATAAAACACATGTTTGGTTAATAATACAAGCTGTGAGAGTGCGGTGCTGCCGCTCTGCTGATGTAGAACCAGTGACAGCTATTGCTAGAATATGGCAAGAATCTGAGGCTAGTATCTTGTTTTAGTCATTTTTATCTAATGGGAAAAAACAGCTAAATATGGGAAGAATTCAGTTTGTTTTTTTAAAAGTAAGTCTTAATTAAATGATTTACAATAAACCCTTTTTTTCCTGAAGTCTATATATGTTTATTCTGGACTGCTTCTTTGAGCTTTACAGTCTCTATTTAAAGTCACTAAGGTTTCCGAACTCTGGAATTTGCTGCTAAGCTTTGGGTTTTCCCTGCTAAAAATGCTTAGCCTCAGACAGGCCTTGGCGAATGACATTGTTTACATAGGTTACATATGGTGAAGGAATTCTCCTCGAAAAACCGCTCGCTTAAGAGCTAAAAACACCAGCCTAAAGACACGGTTCAGACGGCTCGATCTCATTCATACTGAGGCTTAGACAGCCATTTTACTTCAGGGTGAATGGAAAGACACTGCTGGAACGGAATTATGTTGCTTCAGGGAACCGGGCCAGATAATGGGAATTGACAGATGCATTAATCTTGCAGTTAAAAGTGAGATGAGCAATGTTTTGACGAACCCAATTGAGTAAAGGCATTCTACTGTGTCTGCCAAGTAGTGATTATAGGATCTTTTGTTTTTTTCTTGCAATGTAGTGATCAGATAATCAGACAAGTTAGAGACAAGTTTAGCTACATTGTTGTAATCACTTAAATTTGGTTGAAAAGGAGGAAGTGAGCAAAACAATCGCCCTCAAAGCACAGGAAAACTGTCTCGATGTTTACAACAGAATAATAAATATATAAAAACCAATGCTTGTATGAAACTAGAATTTTCCTTCCGTTTTTATGCATTTAAAACTTGAAAATCAAACGGGGTTAAGAGGACTTTATATCAACGTCTCTTAAATACGGCTCAAGTGACAGAGAATGTCACCTTCCAAGAGTTTTCATGGAGGCTATTTGGGATTTCCGACAAGAGGCGCACCATACTTGCAAAGTGTCTGCTGGGACCCCCCCTGCTACATGCTGAAGATGAGTTCAGGCCATTTATGAGTTGTGTGTGCTCACATCTCTAAGTGCTTAGTCATGAGTCTCCTCTTAAAACCCTTGCACCATAGGACTATCCTCGCATCACACCGGCAGAGACGGAGCAAGAGGGAGCAGCAAAGTGAGGGAGTGAGGTGGAGAGAGCTACGGAGAGAGTGCGGGACTCCAGGGAGCATCCTTCATTTTCTGGATGTGGGAGGCAGACATTAAGCTACAGTGACGAGCATCACTGGCCTCCGTCTGACCCTCTCCGGCTTCCTCTTAGCTCGGGCCAAGGCTTGCGCGTCATTGTATCGGCGCTGCGCAATGTGGCGTACAAACACTAACAACGGCTCGACATCAGCCCTGAACAGTAAAGCACAATACGGTGCAGCACAAAACATACGAGAGCGGCATAGAACAGCACCGCCTGAGGGGTGAAACAAACGCAGGCTTTGTGTAAAAGCTCGGGGTCCTGTGTAGCCGCCTCAGTCCTCCACCCAGTGTCAGCCCACCAGCTAATTGCAGTCACTTTGCCCCAGAGGCTGCAGGGAGCCTTTCTGCTTTGAGAACAATACAGATGTCTGAAATGTCAATGAAAACAAGTGAGTTGCAAAGGACTACATTTCTGTGCACAAGTCTTCAAAATAGACCTAAATGATACCTTGCTGCCAAAATATAACATACAATAGCCTCACATTAGGTGGATCATGCAAGAATATAGACACAAGAAACAGTAAGAAAATGAAAATGTGTGACATTTATGGATATTATTTATGTGTGATTTTAGCCAAGAAAAAAGAAAAATGAATGGATTCATGGTAAGATGCCCTGTGGTAGTCCATTTGTCTGGACATCATGTCTCACTGCCCTGAACACAACTCTGCACTGGCACGCAACAAACACATGCTTGCATACATGCAGCAGACAGTCAAATAAGACAAAACCACTAAACTCCACCCTTCCTGTCCTGCCTCTGGAAGATGCAGGAAAGCATTGTTTGTGGCAAAAAGCAGCAGCAAGTGAAGGTAAACCCAGAGTTACAAAAAAAAAAAAAAACATAAGAGGAAACAAAATTAGCAAAACAGGAGGACATTGGTCAAAACCACAGATAAAAGGAGATACAATGAAATGGCTAGGGGGGAAGAAAAGACAGATTGAAAGATGGAGCTCTGTCCGCCCAGCAAAAAAAGAAAGAAAAAAAAGAAATGAATGGCAATCCTTCGTTTTCTATCGCCGCAGCGATTAATTGACGAATGTGCCACATTAATAATAAAGCTTGCTCTCTCCACTTAGGACATTGATTCACACCTCCTCAGCTTATGGCGTAAGAAACCGATCAATCTCGCTCCTTCTTCATCTTTCTTTCTCTCCTTCTTGAGCTCCTCTATTACCTTGCTAAATATAACTTCCTTCCCTCTGTCTTTAGCCAGGAAATGAGTCCAACATTCAATAACTGGTTGTGAATTAGACAAGCCTGGTGCAGGAGATCTTCAGGAATGATTGATTGATTATTAATTAATTCACTAATGTCCCTGATTGATATACAGGAGGAGGGAGGAGTGATTGTTTGAGAAAGAGAATATGAGGCGAATAATGGACAAAATGTGATTTGGGTTTAATTTGAGGGGAAAACAGTGCATGTAAAGTCAAGAGGAGCTATAATGTGATTCCTATACATCCATGTGGCTCTGATATTACAGTGATGTGATGTAACAACTGGAAGGTAAACCTTATGTTTACATAATGTTGTGGTCCAGAATAGCGAAGACAAGAGATAACAAAAGCGAAAAAAGGAAAAGAGAAACGAAGAGAGAGATCCACATCAAATGCTACTGGGAGCAGCACATGCCTGCTTGTCTGTCTGTCTGTCAGTCTGTCTGTCTGCTTAGCCTTGAAAATCCCAGCACTCAAAGCCAGACGACCACAGAACTCATGCCCACGCCATCCTCGCACAGACACACACGTACACAAACACACACACAAACACACACACACAGTGGCCTGTTCTATCCTACGCTATTGATCTGCACCCCACTCTTCATTAGAAAGAAAGATTCAAAGGCAACAAGGAGCGGTGAGACGCGTTGTATGTGTGTGTGTGTCTATGTGTGTGTGTGCATGCAGCATGTGTGTGTGTGTGTGTGTGTGTGTGTGTGTGTGTGTGTGTGTGTGTGTGTGTGTGTTCAGAAGTGTAAATGTATGATCAAGGGAGTTGTGTAAGCTGTGTGTGGTTACATCCTGGATATGTGTGTGTGTTTCCGTAAAGTTTTTTTTCCCTCTTTTTCCCTCCCCCAGTGTGTGTACGTGCTCATGCACATATGTATGTGTGTATGTATGTGGATGTACTGCCAGGTATCAGTAACAGTGGGAGCAGATCTGTGTTACTCTAATGCAGTCTGTCCTCACTGGGTGTTCCTATGGAAACTCTCTCTCTCTCTGTGTATTATTAGACATTCTTGAGTCAACCGCTCAGAATAGGAAGACACAGATCTCATGTATTGCAATGCACTCATTATAAAGTGCTTCGACTCGCACCTGTACAACGCGGGCGCCTCACTTCCTCGAGAATATTTCCACTTTGGTGATTGGTTGAGATACAGACTCTTGCGCTGGTCGGGGTCAATTGATTAGCTTGTAGGCATCAGATCAATCAGAGTGATTGGACGGCCACTTCTACTGACACAAGCCTGACGCATGCATTGCAGTGATATTTTCCCCTGCAAGTCAAGTGCTGAAACGCCTGACAGTAGAGCTGATAATACAGAGTATTTTTCCTTTTTTGTGTGTATTTCTACTCCTTTCAGCAAGAAGGTCAACAATAAGGCCTCCACAAAAAAAGAGATTGCAGGAATAGACAATGCTATTGTAATATGTAATCACCATTCAGTTCAATTAAAAAAATGTAGGATTGCTAAACATACTTGCGAAAACATGCAGCATTCTTTCTATAGCAACAGTTAATTTGATATGCAAGTTTCACAGCAGATGAGTAAAGTACTTAATGCTGTCGGTTTCGTGACATGAGTCAATATTCGGATATTGTAGGATTCGCTCAAATTTATGCAAATTTCTATGGCCACTGTATTAAAGACAGGGTCTGCAATTCTAGAGAAAGATTGTTCATATTTAACTTTTTAGCACATTTACATAAACATCAGATTGTGCCAGATTTACTCCTCCTGTCCTGTGCACGAGCATGACACGAGCATGATATACAAACACCGGATTTGACACCGGGACAGATAGCGGGCCATGAAGAGATACACCGATCAGGCATAACATTATGACCACCTGCCTAATATTGTGTTGGTCCCCCGTATGTGGTCAAAAATGATTGATGCCAAAATCCAAGGTTTTCCAGCAGAACACCACATAGTACCAATATGATCAATATAATTCACTTCACCTGTCAGTGGTCATAATGTTGTGGCTGATTGGTGTATTTACTAGATTTGACAAAAAGTGTAAAATCGCGTACTCCACCTTTAATTTTGACATTAGTTTGAGAGGGAAGAATAAACGTCAGGATAAATGTTTTCTATTGATTAAAAGTGCATGATCTGCTATTTTGTCTTTGTAGTTGTCTTTACAACCATGTTCCTTCACATTAATTGCTTCTCCTTGACTTTAGATTGATATCATTTTTTTTTAAATTGTAAAAAAATAAGATTGTGAAGTAATGCAGGACAAAAGAGATTTAATTTTTTAGTGATGAAAACATAATTACTCCGGCCTTGAGTATTAAAGCCTATTGTGTCTTCCTTCCCTCAAATCCTATGGCTTTCTATAAAATAAAGTCTCATTGTGTTGTTTCAGTTCACTGATTATATCTGTAGAGTAGAAAATGGAGGAGAACACGATGCGAAACCAAACACTTGTGTGCCAGCTGTTAATTGTTAAGGCAGTCAAGGCGGCGTATAATTCTGTAGAAGACACAGAGGCTGCTACCTTACAAACACGTGTGTCTCCATATGTCACTCTGTTCTCACTGGAAAATTAGTGCAGTGACAGGAGGATGCGTTTGAGTGTGTGTAGGTGTAATCTTTTTGACAGCAGGGTGTGCTCACACTGTGACTCACTGCCGTCGCATTCAATACTTTGATATGATTATATAACAAGGTGTGTGTGAGGGAAGAGCGATTTAAGATACCTGTTTATCTAAGAGGCCTGGATTGTGTTTCAGGATGTATCGCAAGCGGCGTTACGATCACAAATATGCAAGATTTGTGCAGGTTTGAAATTTCAGGTGAATGATCTTAGATGTCAAAATGGAGACGAGAGCGCCAGGACTGAAGTGTGCATGAAGAGCTTCCAGTGAAGGATGCATAAAAGTGGAGGGTAGCACAATGGGAGCCACTGACTAACCTCTGGAGTGGTAGTCTGCCGCTGTGCTGCTGATGGGCACTTTCTTAACGGCTGAAGAGCGATAGACGATGTGCGTCCTTCCTCCTCCTCCCTCCTCCTCCTCCTCTTCTATCACTCCATCGCCCCTCTCCACCGGCTCGATAAAAAACTCCTCCTGCTCCGTTCTGATCATACCAGCCTGAAAGACAAACATTAATTGGACGACATGAATATGCATAGGCGAACTCTGACATTGTGATAATGCGTGTCAGTCCCATCATAACACATTCTCTGTGCAGGGAAAGATATTTTTTACTCCATTGCTGTGTTCAGGGGCATGCTGGGAGAAAAGAGAAGGGAAGGGGAAAGCAGTGATCCCTCATGGGGCCCTGCAGTGGTCCAGAGTGACACCTGGCATCTAAAATGGCCAACACGAGAGCAGGAGATGAGACTGTCCCACTCCCATCCTCGACTAACACATCCTGTCAGGTAATTCCCCACGTCTGCCTCACACACACACAAAACACACATCGACCGTGCACAAATGCAAACTCACAGGAAGTGCATGAGAGTGAGGAGGAAGAAATGGAGGAGAGGTAAAGAAGCGTGCATACAGAGCACACGCAGAAAAAAAAAAACGGGAGTTGCGTGCACATACATGGGGAAAACAGGCACTGGGAAAATTGCCTGTCACTCTCTCTTATTCCATCTGTCTGTCTAAGACAACTGGTAATTACCAAGGCAACGCACTGCTGTAGAGGAAAGCCATGGGGGAGAACATGCAGCGAGGATGGAGAGGCTTTGGAGAAGAAGAGACCAAAAGAAAGAGAGTGATAAATGAAGAAAAGAGGAACAAAAACATCGATACGATCAGGACTTGGTTGTCTGCTTTTCCCTTCCTTCTGACAGGAGAAGGGAAGAGATGATGAGCAAGTTGAAGAGAGGAAAGTGAGCTGATGATACAAAAAAATTGCAGTATGCATTACAGAAGAATGTGCAGTGAAAAGCTGTGTGTGCACTGTAATGGAGAGAGATTTGTTGAAAGCCAATGAGATCAGAAATCCAACACAGGATCAGCTGACTACATTCACTCCTTATATCTATTAATTATAGCTGATCTATGTAGTATGAGTACAGTAAGGCTTTCAACCTCTCGACTCATTTTTGAAATACAAAAACGTCCATTTGGAGAACAACAGTTAAACCATATTTTAATGTAACAATGGTAAAATCGGATAATGATAATTAAATTACTAGACGCTGCCTGAAACTATTAGACAAATAGTAAATAGTAAAACTAATTTATAACAATATAAACTGAAACTCTTTGACTTTATGAAATCACAGTTAATCCCACTGTAACCTTCTTGTCCAGCACCAATTAGCAACTCGCTGGAGAACACAGTTTTACTGGCAGCTGAAGAGCCAGATATTTAGACATCTGGAGAACTAAAACAAGAACCAAAAGTAGAGTGAATACTAGAATCACATACAAAATGCTGATGTTGAATTGGACAAATAAAATCTGGTATTATAAATTGAAAGACTAAAGCCATATCTTTCATATCACACAGTCAAAATATTCAAATTAACACCAACTTATTTGGCCAATGCATTCATCATTTTGTAGTGTCCCCAGGAAATTTTCACTGCAGACATACAGTACAGCATACTACATATAGTTTCTACAGAAGTCAGGCGAATTTGACGTGAACTTTTGAAATTACATAAGACTTGTTTTTTCAAATAAACCAGGCTGCGTAGTGTCATCAGAATGTGGCAATATAGGTTACGTTAAGCATTGGCTGTAATAAACAGAGAAGAAGAAGTCAGAACCAAAACCAGTTGTATGACAACCACTAAAAAAAAAAAACTTAAAAAAAGAAAGAAAACAAAACTTTGTGCAACTACAGGAGAAAACTGGAGAGAACTCAGGAAGTATTTTCAGTCAGAAAAGTTGTAATTGTTCTTTCAGGTCAGCTGGTATCAGTCACATTTCATGGTGTCCAGGGAGGAAGACAACAGAAGATGCAGAAACAGCTGATCAGTAATGTGAGTTGAATGTTTGCTACATCAGAAATTACTTGCAAATGATGTGTCTAATCTGTGCATTCACTCTGAGCCAAAAAACACCTTAAGTGAGATGTCTGTGAAGATTCTCAGTCATCCAGGTCATGGTTATCCTCGTAGTTTCAATCGTAGCATCTGGACTTGCTTGAATTTCTTGAAGACGTCTTCGAGAAATTCAAGCAAGTCCGGATGCTACGATTGAAACTACGAGGAACACCTTAAGTGAGCAAATTATTTTTTTGTATTTTTTTTTTTTAATTTTGCTGTTTCCATTAACTTTTTCTAATATGATACTTTAAAATGTGCATGAACTATCTAGTCATTTCTTTGACTCTGCAGCATTTCTGCTGTTGCCTGTGTTTTCAGTTTCAACGGTGCATTTCTTTATGCTGAGCATTGTCAGACTGGTGAGTGTTTTTTTTCCCTAATTTGCCTGAGATTTGCTTGGTAATGTTTTCTCTTCTAACTGCTGATGCATTTTCTTAAGCTGCAATGTGTCGAGCTGTCTCGGCCACTGTGCCGCAGAAATGAAACTGATTAGACTTTACATGAATATGACAAAACAGACATTATTCATTATTTCTGTGTCTTTCTCAGGGGCAAACTGTTTGAAGTGCAGTCGATACAGAATCCATTTCATTGGCTGCATCTATGATGTTTCTATCAGTTATACTACAGTACAAGGAGCCTCAGTGTAACAAATGTAAAAGTCTATGCTTTTGTGGATGCAGGTTTGTGTACTACAGAGTGACTCCTCTGTGCTCTAAAGGGGATGGAGGATAAGAACTTGCGTGCTCCTTGAATCCCTCAGAGAGGCTGATTTGAAAGGAAATGGACATTAACAAAAATGGCCCCTCAGAAATCAAAGGACGCTCTTCTCCTTTCTTTTACTCTCATCTTCTTCCACTCCTCTTTCTCCCTGGCAGTCCGACGTTTTTCTCCCAGAAGGATGTCGACAAGCCGCTGACCTGCCCCCCCTCCCCCCTTATTTCCTCTTTCTCCCTCCTCCTTTCTCTCATCCCTCTGTTTTTTCCAGAGCCATGGTGCGGCATTCCGATCGGACCTGATGGATCTGCGATGGTGCATGCATTCCCACTCCAGAATACCAAGCAGTGGGGAGAGTGTGTCAAAGAAAAAAGATGACATGTGGGACTGGGAGACATGGTTGGATCGATCCGAGCCAGCACAGGGGGGGAGTGGAGGGTTAGAGGGAGGGGAAGGTGTGAGGAAGCTGAAGAACTGGACATGTCCTTTGAAAAAGTGATGTGAATAAAGCATCAAAGCGTCTGTGCACATCTCCATTGTGAGAAACATTGTCTCCATCTTTTCTAAAGCAGGAGTCCTAGTCAAGAGGATTACAGGGAGCCAGTGTCCAGAGGAAGGAAATTCAGGCTCATCTGCATTAAACCACCAGTTTTCACAGGTCACCACACGTAGGGTCATTGAAAGACAAGACAAGTAAAAATCCACCATGAGGACACATCGTTGGCAGAGCTGAAGTCATGACATCTTATCTGGGTGTTCTCTCTGTTCTGCTATATTTAGATCAATTAATTGTCAGTTAATATTTCTTTCACTGGTCGTTGTGAGAAGCGTGCTCCTGTTTTTCTCCATATCATGAGACACACTGGCCTTCACTTCAAATACTTGTTATACAACACTGAAACCATGATTTTAGGATTAGCAAGGATTGGCTACTTTGCACAACTTCCATCAAAGAAAATGACCAAAACACCTACACGGAACATCATAACTAGGTTTTGTCCTCTGTCTTAAACTCATATAGTTGTAATCTCTGAACTCCTTCCTTCTTTTTGGCCTTTTTGTCTATTTGTTTATATTTTGCCAAACCTGCATCGTGGGAAATCCTGCTGCTTTGGCAATTAGCACCTCTTGTTCACACTGTTCAAACATAAATTATCTGGATTAGTAAACAGCTAAAACATTTTTTTAAAAGTCAGACAACTGAGAGGCCTGATGAAGTACCTTTTTAAATGACTTCTTAACAAATTAATGGAAATTTATCCTCGGATGGATGGATGGATGGATGGATGGATGGATGGATGGATGGATGGATGGATGGATGGATGGATGGATGGATGGATGGATGGATGGATGGATGGGATGGACGGACGGACGGACGGACGGACGGACGGACGGACGGACGGATGGATGGATGGACGGATGATAGTCTGCATATTGTTATTAGTTAAAGTTAACAGAAGCTGTATTCTATGATCCATAAATGATGCGAGTGTTTTGCTTCCACTAACAGCAGCAAGGTTTATTGATTAGTAAAAGTCGGACATTCCTTAATTGACATTCATGTGTTGGTGGTGTATTTTTACTATTGGGGTACACTCTGGGTACATTCTGGAGAAATTTGTCGCCCATATTTCAACTGTATGATATTTTAGGTCTCCTTTTATTAATTTGACATACAGCCCTGTGCTTTGTCACTGCCACGTGTGCGAGCTCCCTTTACCTGTTTGTTATGGATCCGGCAAACAAGGGCACAGGTGCAGATGTACAACTCAGTACAGAAGGAGCAGACCTAGAAACTCACTTGGCATGTTGCCAGGTTTATAAATTTCACCCCATCACAGCTGTGACAGAATATCAGAGGGGACAAAGCCCAACAGCTCCTCAACCAGTCAACTGCAGGCGAGACAACAGGGGACCATAGAGAGAAAGACATGACATGGACGCTCACCTCAGTACCAGACAGGAGTGCAATGTCTAATCCAGGCACATGTTTCAGGTTGTAGTGGTAACTTTTAAACATAAAAGCACAAATTGACATACAAATAAACTCGGTGACATTACCCTTGCTGAAGATGAGATTACAGTCTCCTAATTTATGACCCATATGATACCACAGTCTAAGGATTTAATAATGATTGCTGAGAAATTAAGTGATTTCAACGTGACGTTAAATACAAATAGCAAAGTTGGATGTCTATTTAAATATGTTGGATTTCTGCCTGTGTTTGTGGATTTAAAGGTGGAGTCTGCAATTTTGGAGAAAGATTGTTGATACTTCCAATAACGCCTTCTTCCCTTTCCCCTACCAAGTCCTGTGTATGAGCAAAAACACCCACAGGACACAATGGAATAAAGTTGATTGGATCGGTCAGAGCCGCTTTGTTTGTTTCCCATTTACAAAGCCAGCCACAAGGAGATTTTGCCGAATTAAAAAATAAAATGTATTGGATTAGAATCACATACTCCACTTTTAAGTGTTTATGAGATTTTTTAGCAAGCTTAAAAATGTTATTTATCAGTTTTCCCACTAAATTGGCATCAGCGTTGATCGTGGCTGTATTTTATATAATACAGAACATTAATTTCTTTTTCCAGACGTGGAGTGGGATGTTGAGGAATTGATTATTATTTATGTGTTTATTTCACCAATATTACATTAAATGTATAATTCACAAAGAAAATTTACTTGCATGGATGGGTTTTGCAAAAGTACAGAAAGACAACAGATCATACCATAAAAAGAAGAAACACGGTATTAAGCCAAGCTTTTACAGGATTACACCTGAATCTGCTTTTGGTGATAATGAAAAAAATAATCTTCCAAAAAAAGAACCTGCAAAACTAACTTTTCAAGCACAAAACGGAAACTAACCTTTTTCTAAAAGTATCAAATAGAAAACTTCGTCCTCACGACTGGTCTACGTGTTTTTGAAAGGTTTTATTATGTCACGATTTGCACGTAGCATTTTAATTGGTTGTGATTCGCTTACAGTTGGAAACTATAAACAATCTAATAAAAAACTGTTGGTTCAGGTCAAAGCCTGAGCCATATGCAGAGGCTTGCACAGCTTGCACACTCACTAACACACACACACACACACACACACACACACACACACACACACACACACACACACACACACACACAGTCTGTGGTGGATTGCGGTGGACTCCTGCTCTTTAGCGGCTGGTTGCGTTCCCTCATGTTACTGACAGCTCCTAATGGCGGTGGGAGACCTTGCGTAATTAGGAGACCGTACGCCTGCCATGACGCCTGTCTTACAGAAGCCAATTCCCCCTGATGTTTTCCTACACCACCACAAATCCACCAAGCCCACTGCCCACACACACACACACTAACACACACCATCACTCCTCCACCTCTTTTTCTCCCCGCTGCCCCCTGAATGGCTGCCGTCTGCTCTCCCTGGCGCAGTGCCCCGGGTGGCAGCACGTGCATGGTGTATCCCTGTGTACCGGTACCTGGGGGAGGTAATTATCGTGATAAGCAGCATGAGGGAGGAGGGCTTACTGTGTGTG
>OMNN01051557.1:0-26959 GCA_900302755.1 Chromis chromis | reverse complement strand
GAGATGGATAGCCCTGGATGTTAGAGGCCACCTCAGTGCTGGACAGACCGCTGTTATCTGCACTGATCGCCAGGTGCATCAGCTGAAAGAGAACAGCAGCTTCCACTGGAGACAATACACAAAAGAGCATGTGATGCTGCAAAAGACACACGCAGCGTATCTCTATTTTTATTTTTATTTTTTTTACCATTGAAAGAAATATAGCAATCAATCATAAATCCACATTTTAACATTTACAAAAATAAATCTCATGTTTTGATATTTTTAAGTTAATTTCTGCAGCGTAATGTCCACTGAGTGCATTGTTTTTGATGTAAGGCGCATGATTGAATAATCCTAGTAATTAAATTATGGTGCGTTGTTCTAATAATTGTTGTTATTATTGTTGTTATTATTTATTTCTTCCTCAGTGCCAGGCCTGTGTGAAATATGACTTTTGTGCTGCTCGGTGTTCTTCTCCTGTGCATGTGTGTTGTTATTGGACTGCGTGGAGCAGCACTGTACTCTGCTCCAATAGCATCCCAATGGCAGTGAATGGGGGAATGAAAAAAAGTGTAGCCATGCATGCAGGAGTGGGAGGATCCACCCGCTTCAATCTCGATCTCAGACTTTTGCAGCGACAGGGGCACAACCAACCAACCGTCTCTGTTACTTCCAAAGAGTTACTGCCGGGACATCTACATACACACTCTGCTATCTTTGGATTTGTTGTCAACTTTTACTTCTTTTCCTTCTTCCTTTTTGGCGCACACTGATATTCCGTGAAGACATTTTTGTTTCTCTCTCTCTCTCCTCTCAACCAGCTTTTTTTTTTCTCCCGTCGGCTGCGGGGTTCGAGAAGATAAAGCTTCCTCGCTCCTCGAATCATAACAGGTGACTGTTCCGAGAGTTTTTTATTGTTTGCTTTCTGTTTCTCCACGCTTCTCTGACACATCAGGGATCTCTAGAGCCGGCTCTGACTGCCTTTACCCTTTAACTATTGCGAGCATCAGTTTTTTTTTCCTCTCCCCCTCCACACTCCTCATCTAGATAAGTTTATTTTCCTCCTCCTGCTCCGAGCTGTGTGTCACACGGAGCTCAGACGGTTTCAACAGGTTTCCACATCGCCTCCTTCTGCTCTCCAGACCAGCTTTTTTTTTTTTGGTGGTGGATTTTCTTGTCCAGTCTGACCCGTATTCTTATGGATATTGCAACAGGTCTGGTGTCACTGGAGCGCCTCTCCGCGGGAGAACAGTCCGAGAAGTGCATCATGCTGGACGGCATAAAAATTGAAGACCATCCCCTGCGATCGGGACAAGCCACGCTGGGAGTCATGCTCGGTGAGTGCTTTTATTTTTAACTGTGTATCTTTAAAAAATAAATATAATATAGTCACTCTGCGTAAAATGCTTCACTGTGGTTCCTGCGTGGATGCCTTTATTTTTACATGCATGCTTTATTATTATTATTATCAAATGTCCTAACATGGTTTCACCTTATGTGCAAATTAACAAAACAGCAGAAGCAATAATAGAAAATGCAGTTTTAATTTAATGTCAAGTTGCAGACATGTGAAGGCTGCATGAGTGATCTCATAATATGCAGGCCTTATTTAACAGAGCATAGAAATAATTAGAAAAGGTGCTTTTATTTTTTAATTCAATCTAATATCATAGGCTTTATTTGATTCCATTAAACATCCGGTGTGTTTTAAAGGGGGTTTCAGTACGTTTCAGTCATTGATCCAGGCCTTCTCTCGCCCTTTCCTCTCCTGACGGGGCCTCTGCCGTCCTGCAGGCTCTGACTGTCATCACAGGTCGGTGTGTGAAGGATGCCAGCGTCCCATCTCCGACCGCTTCTTGATGAGAGTCAACGATTCCTCATGGCATGAAGAGTGTTTGCAGTGCACCGTGTGTCAACAGCCTCTCACCACCAGCTGTTACTTCAGAGAAAGGAAACTTTACTGCAAACACGACTACCAACAGTAAGAGACCCCTCTGCTTTCTATCTGTCTCTTTTCTCCCCTTGCATTTCTTTAGTTTTACTTGCAGAGCTTTTTTTAAAATCACAGTGATGCCTTATAGGTTGACCTGGAGGCCTTCTCCCACAGACTTTCAGCAAGTACATTTTATAAGATTCAATTGGATAACCTGTTGCCTGCTCTGCCGTTGATTTCCTGCAAAAAATATAAAAACAGAAAAAAATGGAATTGAATCAGCTTTTGTTTTGAAAATGTCAAACAATGGCTGCAGGACTCTCCATTAGCGGCTGTGTATTCTTGTCTTGTACCAGACTGTATTATTGTCACAGTGGCCCACGATATTTCCACTTTTGTCTCTGCGCAACGACCGCATTTATGAAACAAAAATATATATATATATGTTGATCCCACTCAGGCCCGAGAATGCGCAGGCGTGCAGCCTCGGTCTTTTATTCCGCTCTCTGGCATATAGATTCTGTTCTCTGGGTGAATCATGTGGCCTTTTCCCATCACCATCAACCGCCTCACATTCACACTAAATATGTAAAGCATCATCTCTGTAGTTCCTTTTTTTTTCACAGCCTCACTGCGCGGTTTAGATTTATTTTCCGATCAGGACATCTTCATTTAATCTGTAAATCACTCGCCCTGATTTACCTCAAATCTTAAAATTAGTTTTCTGTATTTAACTGTTGAAGTATAATTTTAATTTATTCTATTTAGGTTACATATTATTTAAGCCAGGACTGCTGATTTAATCTAATTTAATTTTGGGTTATTTTATTGCATTTGGTGTGTTTTAGCAGGCGGCACAAGAGTCATGGCAGCAATTTACCGCTTTAATGAGCAACAAAATGCGCATTTGACTCCTCAGAAATTAAACTTTACCTGCGAGGCGAAACTCGTAATTGAAAGTTCTGCCGTTTGCGCACGCGCGAGTCACGCGCGCACACAAACAACCGCAAAATATTAACAACAACCAAAAATAATAATTTAGTGTAAAATTGAAACTTTCACATTTTAAAAGCCTCTAAAACGTTTAGAATTTATTCTGGCCTAAAATGTGTAATTAGATGCAGATTGTTAAATTGGTCACTTGCTCTGCCGAATTCACAGCAACACAATGAATAAAATACAGCATTATTAATATTACAGGTGTTAATAATAATTCTATAAATTTTAAATAAATGAAAATAATGCAGGAATTGCCTCCTTTTATTATTGTTTTGTATTAATATAAAATAATTTTATTTTGTAATTTAAGCTTGTGACAGGTAGTATTTAAAAAATGTAAATTAAATGGTTGCATTTTAACTTGTAAATACTTAAGCAAGGCAGCCATTCACCTTGGATGAATTAGTAAATTGAATTAGTAAATTATCACTTAAAATAAGTAGAGATGGCAGATAGAGTGGAGCAAACGCTGAAGCCACAAGTATTAGAATAGTGAGGGTTCCTGTTTGGCCTGTGAGGACCCTGGGGTGCCCTGTGTTTCTCATCGCATGAGCGCTTTTCATGCTTGTCACTAAATTTTCAGCTTTTTGTGTCCAGCCTTTTTAACAATTCTACTTCGATTACCGGCACATTATGGCTCTCTGCTAGATACCTTGCAAGCAACAAAGAGTTACATCTATTGCCATGCGTGCCATTCATCCAGCTTTGTGACAGGAGTGTAGTCGGCTGATAACAATGGAAAATTCATAGCAGTAACTAGGGGATACCAGAGTCACGGCGTCACGGCTCAGAGGTGGCTGGAAGTTGAGACAGTCCGGCAGAGAGGGGGATCTCTTTCTCATGCCTTGTTTTAGCACTGTCCATTTGTAGTTCCTTTTCTTTCTTTCTTTTTAAATTTGTTTGGTGTGTGTAAAGAGAAGAAGACTGAGATTAAGAGACAGACAGGATATATCTGGCTGCCAAATAATACTCCTTCCTGGCATTTTGTTTCTGATATGCTCTTCAGGAACCATATTTGGACTATAACTGACCATTTCCCTTTTTTTTTCTTTTTTTTTACCTCTCTCTGATTTGAATGCTGTGAGCTTGTGTGGCAAGCCCAATCACTCCAGCCAAACACAACAACCTGCTGGGCGCCGTCCTGCTCTCACACACTATTATTCATCACATCTTTTAATTCTTCCCACCTTTTTTTTTTAACCCCTCCCAGGCTGAGTTAGCTGGTGGGTCCTCCTTACACCGACTCAAGTATCCCTTTTTTTTGTTATTGTTTATTCCTTTTGCATTGATGGGATACTTAAAGATGTAATTGGCACCTTTTTGACTTTTATGACACCCATTTAAGATGCATTTGTCAGCCCACAAACTGCTTTGGGCTGTGAAGAGAGCTCCTAGCCTTACAGAGGTCTACGTGCCTAATTACATTCCTACAGCAACTGATTCATGCCCCGTAATCAGCTCTCACTAGCTATAATAAATCAAGGAATTGGCAAGCAGTCTTTTTTCGCACCTTTGGAACAGGTTTAAGTGCAGACGGGGGAAAACAATTGTGTACTGTGTTATTAAAACTCCCACCAACACAGTTCAACACATCTTGCTCCATACAGTGCAATTGTATAGTAACAAGATTGGATTTTATTAGCCTTTTCCCCCTATGTTTGCCTTTTTTATGCCATGCAGCTGACCCGTGTTAATCATCCCTGTCTTGATATGAAATAGGTATTTTTTGTGAGTGAGGAATTTTTTTTGATAGCTGAAGATTTAGGTTCCGAGACATCTCAAATGTACAGATATATGACATAATTTCCAGTGGGAAAAAATAAAATGAATATATTTTACAAGAGGAGAAATAAAAACAGCAATATAACGCTGACGTCCGCAAAGAATATTTCAGTGCAAGTTTGATAAAATTGAAGGCAAATAGACGGAGCTGTCAGTTGGATGAGAGCCGTAGCCGTAGAGGAGGAACAAGCTTGAACGAGACGGGCGGTATGTAAAAGGTAGAGTGGAATTACACCATTCCGAGAGAGTTTGTTGTGCCCTGGTGTTCGGAGGTCAATTATACATCATTAGAAAGAGGGAGATCTTTTCCCCAGAGGGACCTTTCCTCTAACCAAGCAGATGCTTTGAAAGGAGCCATGTAATAAGGCCTATCACTTGACCGAAGTGTTGGACAACACCCCTGTAATGGACTGCCTTGTTAGAAACTGCCATGGGCTCCATCTACAAAACATAACATTAACTAACTATATTATACACCATGCTGCCTGCTTTTGGGTCCTGCTGATGCATAAAAACCTTGCATTCCACAGTGGATTTTTTTTCATGCTCTATAAAGTTTTACTGTCTAGCAAAATGTTATTTTAGAATGTTTCATTTGTAACCTATCCAATACATCAGCATGCAGATTTTTTCAAATCTTCAAACTCACATGCTGTAAGCAAAATTATATTCAGGTCACGGTAGTACGAGTAGTAAAAAAAAAGAAAAAAAAGAAACACACAGCAGTGATGAAGCCATAAAAGCAGAGCTCCCAGAACCTGTCTCACCTCCCATGTATGCTGGACGATCCCCCGGTGTGCTGAGAGGTGCTTTTTAGAACTGTTTGGAGTGCCCTCCTGTGAAATTGTTGTTTTTTAATTAGCTGTGCTTGGGACGCTGCAGCAGTGTGTGCCGGATAGATGCTGACGGCTGGGTTTCTGTGTTAGCTCACCCAGTGTGTGTGTTTTACTCACTCTAGGACACTCCCGCATGGGCTGGCACTTTACGAACACTCATACGCAAAACCAAAAAGAAAAAAGAAAAAAACACCAGGATGTACTTTGTGTTGTCAACCCAGCTGGGTAGTTTTGCAGTTAATTAAAGACTGTCCTCAATCCTGCTAAAGTATTTCAGAGACAGCTCTATAGGCAGATCTGTGGGTGCACGTTCTTTTTGTGGAGGACTTTGTAACTTTCAGCTATACTTTTTTTTTTTTTTTTTTAATTCTCCCTAAAAAGGATAAAAATGTGTCTTTAGCCACTGCTCTTGGGTAAATAAAAGAGGACCTCTACAGAGAGACAAATCTAATGTTAGAAACACAAAGCCGGATAATATTGCTTCAGCTTGCTGGGATTTTTAGTGCTCGGCAAGGAGCTAGCTGAAGCTGGCCCCGTTCCTCTGTAAGGAAGTATTGGGTTCTATGTCAACATGGCTCGGCCTGTCCCAGCAGCATACTAGGATGCATCATCTGTCATCTCATGGTTTGCTAACTGTGCCCCCCACCCGACACATTTAGACCCATTAAAAGACCTGTTGGACTGTATTTATTTGCATCACTGGCCATATCTTGGAGTCTCTGTTTTTTCCCTCTCGGTTCCCTTAAATAGCTTCTTTGAGTGATTTTTACATTAACTCTCATCTATGTGAAGAATGCTATTATAAATTTTACTACAGCTACATCCATAAAAAAGATCAGTAGTCAGCGGTGTGTATTTTCATAATGTGTTTTTGTGATGTTGTCAGTAAATCTGAGGTATTATATTATTAAATGAGGTGATTTCATTAAGATTTGTGTTTATTAAGGCATTTCCGCTGTGCGTTTTAGCAGAAATGATTGGGTGCAGAGTGTGTGGCAGGAGGTGCTGGGGGTGTGCAGTGTGTGTAGCAGCAGTTGGAACACAAAGCACTTTGCAGGACGCTATGGGAAGCCACAGAGGCTCAGCCACGGTAATGCCCATCACCACTTTAGAGGCCAGACTGGTGGCGAGGGATGTGGAAAGAGGTCTCTGTGGCTTTGTGTGGGGGAGCTGTTGTGCAGGGGAGGAGAAGGATCTGCAGAGGGATCTGCCTGGTGTGCTCACATTACACTGGATGATAGCAGAGGGGTGCAGAGGAACTCAAGCATGCAATTTGTTGGTAGCCACAATTTAACCTCATCTCCTAAAGCCGGCTGTTAGGCAGCCAGTGGGACATGTCAGTCAATCGGGAATGCTAATCAGTGACGGTAGAGAGAAAGCCCTCGGCTCGGCAACGCAGTGATTTTCATTACTGGCTCCGAGTCCTCGGGCCTTCAGGTTTATTTTCACAGCATGACAACTCTTCATAACAAAAAGCAAGGCAACCACAAACCATTAAATGCAATTTACAAATTAGATTTTGGCTAAATCTGTGAAATACTGTAATAGCCTTCTTGAAGTAGCCAGCCGAGGAATACACAAACTCAGCAAATGTTTTCAATTTTGATTTGCCAGATTACATGTTTAAATCAGGACAGTAAAAATTTACAGTGGCTGGATTTTTGCTGCGCTGAAATTATTCATTTCAAATGTGTGTGTCAGTGACAGTGTAACAGTTCCTCATTTATTTCTGCACATTTGTAGTATTTTCTAATTACATTTCAGAGCTGTTTGTTTCATTTTGCTCCTATAGTTTGGAAATAGCCCACACTTGTTTCTTCAGGCAGCCCGCTCGAACGTGCTTGAGAAATTGAGACAAGGCCTCGGCTGCTGGCTCGCAGTATCGCTGCTGGCCCCAACTGTGTATATGTGATCCCACTCTGGAATGTTTTTCCAACACGTAGGCTTTTCACAGATACACTAGAGAGGACTGGCATCATAGTGGCAAGTGCTGCATTCAGACTGTTGTGTGCCCAAGGCTTACTCTCACACTCACGTCACACATTCTAGCTCTACATGGGAATGGGGCAGAGCAGTGTGTTTGTCTACATACACCCCAGGTTTTTGTGAGGGTGTGGGCGCATGTGTATGTACACTTGCTTCCTCTCTCTGCTCCTTACTTTCTTTGTCTCGAATCTAAGCTCTTTCCACTGCCTCGCACACGCTCTCTGTATTGTAAAGATACATTTCGGCGTCTCATCTCAGTTGCTACACGTCAAATTTGGTTGCCTGAATTGCAGCAGTGTAGATTTTTGTCACAGATGCGTCAAAACACATTTCTTTGTCCTTTTTTAACCCTTTTAATCTTCATCAAATGAGATTAGCCCCCAAATACCGGTATTCCTGCCCAAAGTGACTGACAGAGATTTGCACTTTTATCATTAAGTGTGACACTAAGCTGGTCGGAGCTTTGTCTTGAATGGAGGGTCTGACGGAAACGGGGGCTCCTAATCCTTTTATTTGTGTCAGGCCCAGAAAGAGGAAAGAATGGGGCCGGGGTGGGATGGGGCTGCAGAATGCCGTGGCCCTTAGTCCCCTCCAGACCCGGCCTCCACAGCCAAGTGAGCATGAGACTCATCTTATGTGGTCTATGCACTCGAGCAGACACACTCACACAGACACACACACACACACACACACAAATGTGTGCATCTACAGGACTGTATGTTTAAATGTTTGCACACGCGCATGTACGCAATCATAATTACGCTGTCTTATGTACAAATGCACACAGTATGTTCACCTACTTATGCACACAATCAGAGAAAGATGTACACATGCACAGTCACTGCAGAGTGTGTACCTGCTCACAGTCACAGCAGAGCATGCGTCCGTCTATGAGTGCATGGACTGCAATAGCAGGAGGTTCAGTCTAGGATGAGATTAATAAAGTTTGCCGGTTCCCTGGTCGAAGTCCAACGCTAGGCTTTTGTCTGCAGCTCACATCGGGTTGTGGGGCTTCAGCTCCTTTTGTGTGTGCACCCTTGTGGTAATCCATCTCCAGCGGGAGTCCCCTGGGGCACTTTATTTACTCATTCAACTGTTTGGAAGTCTGTTAGACTGCAGATCAGATGCAGTGAGACCAATGTGATTACTTTAACCAGCACTTGCAGATTCCTGCCCAGCATCTCCTCTCACCCTGAGCCGGTGTGCTCTGCAGGTGGGAGGGAAGGTCCACACTGGCTCATCCTTCTCTGCCTGTCCTGTTTACCAGCATGGTTTTATCGCCTGTCCAATATTCTCTGTTATGAATATACTGCATTAGGTATTGAGCCTCCTGTGCCCACACACTGTAGAGCTTATGATTCCTTCATTATCCTTGTTTATCTGAGTTTGCTGTTGTTTTTTTACTTCCATCTCAAAAATACAGGTTCCAAAACTGGTAGCTTCCTGAATTTTTCACATTTGTTAGGTCTCTCTCACAGTACATCATAATTCAGCACCATAGCAAGTGTGTTGTCACAGTGTAAAAACTAACATCTATGTTTTATTGCAAACAATGAAATGGATTTGGTTATCCATCCATCAACATAAACCCAGAGCTATGTATTTGGGGCTAACCCCCATGTTAAACCACTGCAGGCTGTCAGGCTTTCTGAATTTACTCTCCATCCCTTCCCCTTGGCGTGGCTGGGGAATATGGTTGCGATCAGCTGCCAGGACCGGCATCTACAGCGAGAGCTCCCTAAACTGGCTGTTTAGAACCAGCCGCTGATTGGTGATGGCTGTCTTGGCAAGAAGAATAACCCCGTATGAAAACACTGCAGATTGGATTTCTATGCATCTGACTCACTCCCGTCCTCTCTGACCGGCCCCCCCACAGCAAGCCAGCATGATTTGTGCATGAGGTCCCGTGACCCATGGAAGCTTCAAAAAGCAGCGAGGGGAAATATTTGGATGATCCTGATGGGGGAGTGGAGACGTGGGAGGGAGGCAGGGATGATGGGGGCTCGGTAAGAGCAGGGCTAAGCGGTGTAAGGCAAGGCAGATGTGGGGAATCTGCAGTGCAGCCGTGATGACAGGGGGAGTGTGTGTGGAGAAGATGACTGCCCATTCTGAAATCCAAGCCCCCCTACCCAGGCACCCACCACCACAATCACTGCCCCTTAGGAGACAGACGCCATGTTCTGCATAAAAAGGTGTCAAATAGTAGAGGTAGCTGCGCGCTGCGGGTTGGAAAGAGTTGCAATAGAAGAGGCATTTTATCATCAGGTACCATGCCATGATACTGATCGTCTGTACCCCACCCCCCTGCTGTACACCCCCGATCCCTTCTCCTCTCCCTTTACCTTTCCTCTGCTGGCTGGATATTAATATTTCCCAGAAAGCTGCTACAATACATCTTCTTGGGAAATTCCACGTCTACAGAACACTGCAAAATGATCTGGTGTCTTTGAAAGGGATGGATAAGGGGATAAAACACAAAAAATTTTCAAAGTGTTTTGTGCATATGTGATTTCAAAGTGCTGTCTGAAAGGAGATTTCTATATTGTTGCCTCGATAAGAAAAATGTCTTGCTGCAGGTGAAGGCCGCGTGGTTCGCTCTATTCATCTAAATGTTCTCCCCTAGCCCATAGTATTGTTTGATTCAAACTCTTGGCCTCGTAGCACATTATTTATGCACAGAATTTGCCTCTGGGGGAAGCTCACTGGAAACCCCATTGAACAGAAATAGCTGTAGTAGACTGAGGCTTGAAGCTAACCCAAACTCAGCAGTTAAAAAAGCAAATCTGTGGTCTGAGGCTGCCCCAATCAGTCTTTGGCCTCTATGCTTGTCGCTGCCTCCTCCTGAGAGTGGGTGGGTTGACTGACCCCCTGGGTGTCCGTCTGCCTTAACACTGGCCCTGCAGGCCCAGCATCACAGGGGAGAGCCGTCCCAGCCCCAGGCCGGAGTTGTGCTCTGAAACCAGAGACCCATAGTTGTGTTGTGATCCCAGCTGGAAAGACAGCTCTGGCTCTGAGCGGAGCCCTCTCGCAGCGTGCAGTCGGGGTCACCGGTGGCCTCTCAGCCTTCAGTGTTCATCACTCCGCTCTGCTTCTGCAAAGCACCGACGAGGACTGCATTATTTATGGACCCGCAGTCTTCGGTTCTTCTAAGGTTCTGTCTCGCAACAAATATCAGAGAACTTGAAGGTTTGATGAGGCCATGTTATCAATTACATCCAGCTTGAAAAGTTAAACTACCCAAAAATGTTCAGTCTGTCTGTGAAAGTCTCTGGATGAATGTTTCACATGACTCGTAATGTCAGTAATATCACTCTGTCAGTGAAAATACAATGGGCCCGTCATCTGTTATGTCCATGCTGGATGGTTTCACTCTTGAACTTTAATATGTAAAGTAACCAGAAAATCTGGTCTAAGGAAAAATGCCACTTTGAGGGTTTGTGGTGTGAAACGTGTCTTCATGTCTGTGTTTTTGCAGTTCTTAATACAGCCTGTTTATCTCATGGTATCTGATAGGTTCCAGCTCGGCTGTTCATTTAATCGTGTTTTTTTGCATTCCTATTTGAAAGTGCTTGCGTGTGTGCAGCTTTATTTGTGTGTGTGTGTTGCGTGCCCGCCTGCATGTGTGTAGTGGGTCTGTCACTCGGCCAAGCATTGGACATGCTGTTGGCAGGCGACACAGTCTGTGGATTCTCCTTTTGGTCGTGCTGCTCCGGAGGCAGAAAGCGGTGCGTGCCACCCAAACCACCAGCCACTCGCCCCCCTTCTCCATCATCAGCCGAGCAGCCCTCTCCCTGCTCTCCTTGCTCTCCTTTTCCAGGGCCCCAGAATCTGGGCTGTGGCCCGTGGATGAGTGCTACATCCTGGCTGTCAGCACAGGGGTTAGCTGGGGATTGGCCTGTGGTGGAAGTGCAGTATCAGGCCCTGTCTGTCAGCTCCTCGTTCCACTTCCTCCCGCCCCTCGGCGCAGGCTGCAGTCAGTGGCACAAACATACGTTGAGCTGTGACTGACTCAGATCTCTGGCTTGAAAATGAAAGGATCGCCCTCAGAATAGGCATATTCACAGCCATGCCAATGAAAAGGGGCTGTTTAAGTGCTCGGGTGTTGTGTTTTTAAACAGACCGCGAAAGCTTTGACAGATGGTTTACTATTTCACCCAGTATTTCATTTCAGGTACTTTTAACTGCTACTTTCTGACTTCCGAGGAACAACCACTCACCCATAGCATGTATTTGCATACAGTTACAGCTCCCTTGCAAGCATTTTTTTTCTAGAAAGCCCCATTCCCATTTATCAATTTGATAAATGTTTACAAAATGTCACACTGGGTTTTTTATATATCTTGAGGGTCACGTATTTTCTGCCAAGATTCTGTCCATGTACATGAAGCCATACCTTCACTGTGCCTGTGGATCACATTATCCGATACACACAGGTACATACATGCTAACACACACATGGACACACATCTGTAGAGCACATGGTTGCAGACAGGCCTACACATGTCAGAGGATTTGCGACTATAATCAGATTAATTGGTCCATCTCTCCTTGGAAACATCACATATACACATGAAGGCCTCTGGTAGCTTTCAGCTGGATGCTGCTTACACTAACCAGAAGCCAGGCAGCAGGCGCAGGGTCGCAGGGGTCACAGCACGCTCTCTGGCATCAGCATCTCTTTATGGCTTACATGTTAGAAAAATTATTACGGCACTTACAGCCTCATTCTGTCTGACAGAGGAGGAATTTCTATCGGTTCCTCTTGAGAGTTCCGACTTACTTAAGCTGCACTTTCTTTTAGTTAAATTTGACACAGAGAAACTGTTTTTTCTTCACAACATCAACATGAAGGTTAGTGTTGCTTGGCAGAAGCCTCAACCGCTTCAAAGACAGTAGCAAAACATGCTTGGCCTTTGCGACGAATATTATAAGTACATTAACCATAATCCTTATTAACATTCTGCAAGCTGCATGCAGGTTCAGTGCTTCAGTACGCTGCGTATGTTTTTCTTGTTGCCCACAAGTATGTCTATGTGAGGGTCTATCTACACACATGCTGCCATTCATGATTTTATTATAGGTTTTAGCCTCGCCACAATTTATACACAGGAATAAGTAAAGCTCGCTGTCTCTCTCTCTGCTTTTCATATTTTGCAATCTCCTACGAGCAACATGTACTTCTGTTTGCGTGTATTTTGGTCGTCATTATTATGTCTCGTGGGTTGCCAAGGGTCATCATTACTGGCAGAACACAGTGTTAAGAGTCATGTCATGGCGCTACAGAGGAGTGATTCCTTGCCAGTCATGCAGCCGTATGTGGGATTGTGGAGTAGCTCATCATTTGATAACATAGAATTAAAATTAGATTTTGAAAATATCCGCATGTTGAGTCAGTTCCAAAACCTGGAAAATGTTAAATGTTAAAACAGACAACTCATAGGGATGGATAAATGAATGAAGCAACTAACATAAGTTCAACCAGCTGAAATAGTTAGCTAAAAGTAATGATTACTGGTGAAAATAGGTTAAAATCATGGATAAATGGTGTAAAAGCTAGCAAAAAGAAATGAATAAATGGTTGGAACAGATAACAGTAATGGAGAAAAATTTGAAGTAGTATGTAAAAACGATTAAATTGTTGAAACATCCAACTTCTGCCACTCTGAGTGGGTTTGTACTAATGCAGACTTAGACCTTGTCCTCACTGATATGAATATTTTACTAGACAGATATGGCGTTCTCCCATTTTAAAAAAAAATTCTCACACCACGATTGTGTGACAAAATATCTCTGTATAAACGGGAATGCAAAAACAACTGCAAATGCTCTTGCAAGCACGCCAAGCCAATCAACATCAATGATACATTAAATACCAGAGACGACTGTCATTTTGTTGTTTCTGCAGAATTTAAACCACAGATGCGGTGGAGCAGGTAATATTGGGCACAGATGACGCTTTTGCGTGCCAGTGAAGTTGTGTAGCAATGCCAAATTCAGTTGTAGTCTTGTTATTGCTAGTGCTAACCAAACATACAGAAACTGATATATTTTTCATTTTTTATGTAGTAAGCATGTTTTAGCCATATGTTTATTATACAAAGCAACAATGGGCAAATTTAGGTGTTTGGTTGACAAGGCCATAATAAAACTGACATTAACACTGGTAGTTGAGTTATATAATGAAAAAATACTATCACTATTATTTATACTTTTTTATCAATTAAGGTGGAGTCTGTGATTCTTGAGGGAGACTGTTGATATTCAGTAGTTAGCATGTACAAGATTTACCCTCTCCCTACCCTGTGCACAAACATGACTCACTAGAATAATGGATCGGTCTGAGCTTCCTCATTTGTTTCCCCATTTAGAGAGCCAGGGCTGTATATGAGTCAGTGCACACGCAGAACAGACAGCTAGCGGACCATGAGGCGATATTTACTGAGTTTGACAGAAAATGTGTTGGATTAGAATCGCATACTCCACCTTTAATAGTTAAAAATGACACAGATTAAAATCATTTTAAATCAACACATTTAGAACATGACAGATTGTGTCAGAGGAGCATGAGTTCATCTGACAGGGTTATATGGGTGCGTCTGACAAAAAAAATATTGGAAACCACTGCTTTACGGGTTAGAAATATGATATTTATATGCACAAGCACCGGCATTCCCCCAAAACTAATGGTAGAAAATGGCTGTATGAATTTACCTATATGTCATTTATCTTATCTAGTTTCAATACCACAGGCATGAGGTTTACCAAATCACAGACCTTCACATGGTGTTAGGTAAGATGTCCATTATGAACAGTCCAAATGCCAAATGAATCTCCACACACTTGCCTGTGATTGTCCAAATTTTCTGTCTGCCTGCTCTGACATTTGCGGTTAAACCCCACTCTGCTGGCACTTAAAACGAGCGAAACAAACCCATAAAAACGTATTTTGCAAATACGCTTTCGCCCAGCTCTGTTTTTTTCACACATTCTGGCGCTAATAAGCTCTGACACACCCTAAACAACCACCCTCTCAAAGAGTACGTCTAGTGTGGAGCGGCGGTTTGGTGTCCAGGGGAAGCCTGTGGTTCTGGAGCCAGTGAAGGAGTCGTGCCCTGCCGTCCCACAGAGATGACAGGAAGATAAGAAAGAGAGGTGGCCTCTCCACACAAAAACATCCCACCAGGAACTAACCTAACCTGGGGTAAGGATGGAGGGCTTCAGGACTCGTGTCAAAATCTATCCTTACTCGAGGTAAAAATACACGGGGAAAAAAAACATTTACTTCTTCATCAAAATGAGGATCCCTTGAACAATGTTGACTGGGACTGTTAGTCATCCAGAAGCCATCAGAATCCGCTGTAAGATGTTCTTGCGGCCTCAGACTATCCATATCAAGTTTATTCTACAACTGCATGCCTCTGTATGTCACAACTTTGGCTTTGTGACATGACTTCTCTTAACCAACAGCCACAGAAATAAAGGGGGAGAAAAACTAAGTACAAGCGACAGACTCTTGGCAGACACAGCCTCTGCAGTTATAACTTAGAAAACCGCTTATAGTTTGCAATATTTGAGAAGGCGAAGTGAAAAGGTAGCCATTTCTCCTAGACGATGCGTAATGAGGGAACCGTAGGGAAGGAGAAACAGCGAGCGGTTTCTGGAAGCGGCACTAACACAGGGATCAGCAGCATTAAAAGAGATTTACACCCCCAGCTCTTAAACAGTTTTCTTTTGCTCCATGGTTCCTCTTTTACAGATATTTCAAGGAAGTAATAAACTGCACTGACAAGCGTTCGAGTGGCTTTGAAACATCCCTCATGGGCAACAGAGCTCCATCACTTCTATCACAGTGCCTCGGCTCTGCGTCGTTATTTCTGTGGAAGTCGGCCTGTTTCTGTCTTTTAACGGCATTTGGCCTCGACTGGATGTTATGATCACCTTGTTGTTGTGTATGTCAAAGAAACGTTGCGTGACTAACTATAACGCATCAAGCATTATGATCTCCCCAAGGGTAAGTCGGCTCAGCGTTTATCTGGTTGTGAGCGGTGCTTGTGCCGTGTGGTTGGACTGTTTTCTTTGACGGTTAAGTTCTTTTGAAGCTGTCTGCATGGTCCAGAAAGAGGCCCTGCACAGTGTAAGATGTCATACTCCCACTGTGCTGACCAACATGCTCTGTGGGCCTTGATGTGCCCATAACATTTAATGGTACTTTGGCAAATGCTAATGGAAACTCTTACTTTGCCTAGTAATCACATTTCATTCCCTTCTCTCTGGTTGCTCTTTTTTTTAATTTACCATAATTATTCATTTGCGTCTTTGATTTTACTTAACTCATGGCTGAGAGAGAAGAGTGGGAGAAAAACAAGATGCATTATCTGCTAATTATTAAGATTAAGGGTGGGATAAATAAAGCAGAACTAAAGGGGACATTTGGCTTGAGTAAGACATGGTTCGCCGTGTTGTGCTGCCCCACAGCACAGTGTCCCTTTGGGTTTGATGCTGCGACTGACGAGGCTCTGAAGAGGAGGATTAGAGGGGAAGGTCATGCCGTGGCACATGCACGTCTCAGTGTGGGATGAGGAAACATCTCGACCTCGCGCAGGTTCAAGAAGAAACAGCCTGCTTCTGATTAGTCACTCTGATCTGCAGTGATAAACAATTCCTGTGGTCTCCTGCTCACAGAGACATCACTGGCAACGACTGAGTGTTCATGGGTGGTTTGTGTGTTTGTATGTATGCTCAGACATGCAGGGTTTAAGAGTGTGAGCGTGTGCTTTTTGTGTAATAAAAGCTAATTCCAAAAGTAAGATCGGAATAATCAGTGTTTCACCAAAAAATAGCACAATTTTTGATTTATTTGGTTCGATGTGGACATCATTTAGATTTGTGCAGGCTTGAAAAGGAATAATGTGATGTTCTTATGGTCTAGAATGACATCAGAGTTGTAATTTGCAATCCAAAACATGAGGGTTTGTGGTGATTTCATTAGCTATAGCAAGATAGTCACATGTTTAAATAGCAGAATAGATAAAAAAGGCACGCATGATATGTTTTCAAGCCAAATCTGCAGCCCACAAGTCCAAAACCATAACCAGAGAATGATGGAGGAGTTTTAAAACATTTCACTCAGAGAGCGTGTTGTCCTCTTTGCCCTTTGCTGGCAACTGGCAAGTTTATCTGTTGTTGTACTTCCGTGCAGATGCCTGGCATCGACTCTCAGGGTGATAAAAACGTCTTCAGGAGGTAAGTGTTTATGGTGAGGATCCATAAGGTTAGCGGGATCAAAGCGTCGCTGAAAGGACATTAAGCAAAGAAGCAGGAATAATAAACAAAACAGTCAGTTAGTCATACAATCGGATTTATGACATCTAGAAACCATGTCAGGGAGAGGCAGATTTCTGTCAGGCGGTGCTTTATTGCTGTGAAAAACAGCCTCCATGTCCAAAAAAACAGGCCAGTTAACTAAAAAGAACAATAGCAGCGAGGAAGGGAGGAAAGCATTTGAGATTTCACGCCACAAATATACAGTAGATCTTTTTTTGGCACTTTATATTGCTCTTGTGTTATTTTCTCTCTCATGTCCAGGATTGAAGTGAGGCGCTGATTGGATGAAAACCGTGTTTGACTTTTTTTTATTCGCGGTGAATTTCTGGGTTTGTGGGGGAAAACGCTCAGCAGCCCTCGGTCTGTCTGACGAGGAAAAGTATTTGAGCGTCAGACAGGAGCCTTGTGTGTGACTCAGCTTGGGCTCTTTCTGGTGTTCGTCGGCAGGGAACGGCTGATTGAGTTGACTGTTTTAGCTGGAAATGTTCACAAATGCCCCCCTGGACCCCACCCCCACTTCAGTGCCAGATTACACAGAGGACAGACGTTAATAAATAATTTTTTTTTTATACCTTATGGGAGTTAAATCATAAATTAGTTTTCTTATTGTGTGTTCACATTCAAACCATGTTTTTCTTTTAGCGTTTGGCTGCTTTATGAGCACTTGGACATGTTTTTCTGATGTTTTCTGTGGTAGCTTCTGCCTCACTGTGTAGCCTGTCAGAGTCCTGAAGGAATGGGAGTGGTGTACCACCCGGGCCTGCCATTCCCGTCCTGCCCAGTCATTTGCTTACGGCTACAGCTTTAAGTGGGAATTATTACTAGGGAGATAAGTATGGAGATAAGCCGGTCCTTGCCTGCAAGATGTATGAGGTGTCTGGACATGGCGAGAGGTGCACCTGACCTGGAAATGAATGGTGTAAAGGTACAAGTGCAGCTCATGAACCTCCTTTTTCATACGGCCCCTGTCTTGTATGCGCAACGCCCCCGATCTTGACGGATATTACAGGGTGCAGATGGTTGTGTTTTAGGTTGAAATAGGTTAAAATAAGAGTAATTTGTGTGTTGTAGCAGTAAAGCTATAGGGACTGTAGGGATTGTATGAAAATTACTGGTGTGGGGAGGGAGGTTTAAGCCTTTGCTTCACCATTTTTAAAAAGCAAGCCTCTTGTCTGTGTTTTAATATTTTATTAGAATCCTCCCCTTGACTTAGAAAAACAAATGCAGTACTCTCCACGTCATATATCTCCTAATAACATCAAGAATGTAGTAGTAATACAGAATTGAGATGAGTGCCATATAGCTTTAACATTTAACTGTATATTAATGGAAGAATAATTTGCAGTAATGTGCAGCAAGGAAATAAAAAATAAACATCTGCTTCCCCAAAAATATCCTGAAAATAAGACACAATGATTTGTGTACAGTTACAAAATTCTACAATAGTTTCCTTTGTAAAATGCAAAATCTGAACTTCAGCTGCTGTAAATGCAGAAGGAATTCAGTGCTCATGTTCAAAATCTTTATTTTCTTCACCTGAATAATGGACAAATACACACTCATAGAATTGGAGATTTCTTGGTCCTTTTGCAGAAGAGAAAAAGTGATTAGGTTGCTGCTTCACCTAAGGTGTGTGGGAGAAACATTCCTCCTGCCTGGTATGTTAATTCACAGCTCCAGGGTCTGTACCAGCCTTCGCTCTTTGAAGTTTCTCTCCGCGTTGCCTTCTCTCCATCAGGTGAACTTGTGGCCTCTTAGCATTTTTATTTATTAGACAATCCCTCACATGTAAAAGATGATAAAGTTGACATGTTACAGGCAGTCGCCGCTTTCGCGCACTGAGGAGAGCGCTTTGTTTAACACCCCAGCAAATTTGAGCTTTAAATTTGATGACACTTTACATGCCAGAGGAGCTTGCTCATTGGACGGCTGCCAAGACACTAAAGAGAAGCCAGACCAGATGATTATGATCTTACAGACACTGTCAGTGAAGGAAAGTACTTACAGGATAAATTTATATTTACCTATCTCGATCACTTTTTTGATTTACAAATCCCTTCAATCCGTTTGATTCATTTGTAAAACTTGTTGTGTTCCAATGTGTAAAACACATTCCTGCTGGTTACCTACCTGGAACATTTACTCTCCTCTGCCAATATTGCTTTTTTCTCTCTCTCTTCTTCTGTAAAACTCTCTACTAAGAATCATTGTCAGGCAGCCAGCTAATGTCCTGAAAGGTCACCTGCTGCTATGATTGAAGCGAGTAGTGATGGTTTGACCCACCGCACAAAGAGTTATAGGTGGTTGGTCAGCTTGTCAGTCAGGCTGGGTGGTTTTTTAATCATTTCATCTTCGCTGGGGGGCTCTCCTGAGACCCCTGCAACGTTTAGCAGTCTGCGGCTCAGGACCCCGGGGCTCGTCTAAGCCCTGCCTGTATCCGAGCTGCCATTATTAGCTCTGCTCTCCAGAGCACACCGCTCATCTCTCCCCTGAGAGGGCGGCTGAGAAATGAAGCGCGCTGGCTGGGCGCGGCAGCGGAGGGCCAATAGCCCGACATGGAACAGTAATTACTCCATTGATATTCCTCACACAATAACACTGTCATCTCTCATTTGCATAACCTCGCTCGGCTCGCCACAGCAGATGAATGCATATGATCTTGTCAGGAGGCTGCGAGAGTTTAGATGGCGTGTGATTGGAGGGGTTTTTCACCTCCTTTTAGGTGCCAGTTTTGTTTCAAACACACAGGATAAACTGTTTGATTATGATTAAGTTAGCAGAATGAAAGAGGTAACCACCTTTCTGCTGTTCTGTATACACAACAGAGCTCCCTGGCTCAGCTGGCTTTGTGGTATTAGAATATAAACAACAAAATGGAGGGAGGAAGGCTGTGGTGTATCAGGTTTGTAACAGTGCATGTGCACGTGTGAGTGTGCCTGAGAGAACGAGAGTGTGTTGAGGGGGTGGGGTGTCAGCCGATGTCATAGGGCCCTGTCTCAGTCCTTGGTTAATGGCCATTGGTCATAGGCTGTCTCCCCTTTATTTCTTTTGCTCTCCTGCTCTATCCTCCCAGGTCTCCCACTGGAGCAGCGCCCTCAGGCACCGCATCATTTATTGCTGTCAGGAGTCACAGTGGAGAGGAGGGGGAAGAGGAGAGGGGGAGGAGGAGGAGGAGGTGTGCAGGAGGAGGGGAGACAGGGAGGAAGATGTGCTGCAGAGAGAAGCCAATGGAGGCGATGGGGAGAGGCAGGCACGCTAGACTGTCAAATCTCAGCCGTTGAATATTTAATGGAGCCTGGAGTGTTTATTTAGTTAGCCTGTCGATTTTTACCGCTCTGTCAATAGCGGCTCCCGTGTAGCCTGCTGATGATCTTTAGTGTCTCTTCCCCCAGGAGAGGCCAGGCACTAAATGCAATTATGGATTTTCCTGCACCGCAATGTGTTTGATATTTTTACTGATCTAATTTGCAATCTGGTAGTTTATTGTTTGGCATTTTAGTGGCGCTCAAGTGGCGAGGCAAATTTGATTTCCCCTCATAATTCTTTATAACTTCATTAATGCTGTTAGCACATTGGCACAGATCTTAAATAAGAATCATCCCATGGATGAATGCATTCCTCATTTTATTGTCTCCATGCCCCATTCTTTTTACTGATTCTGGTTCTAATTAAAAATCATCCTCGTGGTGTACTGTCTTTGTGAAATATGAAATCATAATCGAATTTGAATGGCTCCCTTCACAGAGTCTTGCGTATTCAACTGTATGCCCAGATCTGTTGTGGGCAGAAGAAAACAGAATCAAAACAGCTTTCTTTCAGTGGCATTCAGCATCTTCAGAAACAAATGAGGGTATTAGCCACAGAGCAACAAAAGTAACAGAGGCAAAATAATGTGGGTGATTGTCTCGGAGAGACAGTGTGGTTCCACGTGTTTCTGTAGAGCCGTAGGATTTCTAGCTCTGTGACGGATGTGTTAGTTAGAGGGGCAGCATTAGCTGTAATGCTGTTAGCATGTAGCTGTGTGAGTGATGTGCTAGTTAGATGCCCAGCAGTAGAGCTAATGGTGTTAGCGTGTTGAGCCTTCAGAGGGATGCAATCGGTTAGGCTGTGATGGATGAGTGTCGTGCTGCAGAGGCCTGCAAGCCTCCTCATTCGCCGGGCTGTCAGCTTCTTAAGTGGACGTGCACAATTAGCGCTGAAATCAGAGACTGCTTAATCTGATAGTAGGCTTAACATTCAGTAGGAAAAATGGCTCATCTAGCTACTGGTGAGTGAATGATGGCCACTATAAAAAGAAGACTCAAAGCAGTGTAAGAGAGAAGGGGTTGATAAACATCTTTCTCATTCAGAATTCCTGCAAATGTACAGTAAGTAGTGCATTGCACTGAAAGTTGGTCATGGCTGAGAAAGCAGTGATACAGGAGAGCTTTAATTCACTCCACCACTTACACAACTTCCTCTCCTTTTCAAATCAAAAATAAAATTATCCTCAAAAATGCTCTTGAAAAGATTTGAAAAATCTGTCAACGCGGCTGTTCGTAGCTTTTGAGTGACAGAATGACAGACAGACGCTGTCATGTGTCAGAGGAAGCAGAACACACATTCCACTTCAGGGGTAATGAACAGGGCACATCTTACAGTCAAACACACTTAAGCACGGGACATATTCACGCATTACTGAGTTTCCAAAACAAACAGAGGGAATATCAAAGGCAGTGTAGCTCCGCCTTTATGATCTACTTAAGATCAACAAAACCTGTTCACACTTGGCTCGGTGGTGTGCACAGACACATAGCTGTCGTTACTGGCCAGATTATCAGCTCCACTCGGCTGTTGCTGTGATGAAAGCAACCACAAATTATGTTATTTGTTAGATCATATCCATTCTGCCTTGATCTGATGTCAAACAATAACAACATAAGACGAAACGCTGATTAAAAACAGTTTTTTTCAATTACAGAACTGTTATTTTTGCTTAATTGTGACGTCTTGATTACTCTTAAATTGAAAAGGTTAAATTGTGGGATGGGTTAAGTTGGTCTTGTTAAGAGAATTTATTTACAGACAGCATGAAAGTATCCAGCATGATTCTGTCTCTATTTATTATCATTTCTGATAGTTAACTGAGGAATGATGTGGAGAAAGCTGTTTGTAGTATTAACACGTGTACTTTTTATGCATCTGTAAACACGTTGCTTTTATTAGCAGTAATCCCTGCAATTGCTGCTGTTAAAGCCCAGTTTCAGCATGGGCTTTTTTTTTTGTTGTTGTTGTAAAGAAGCTCCTGACAGCAAAGATCCCCTCTCTAACTGAGCATTGTCATCAAATCTGCTGCAACTTTTCCCCTCTTGCATCACTCGTGGTTTCAGGAGAACACAGACCCTCTCGGCCAAATCTTAATGACATGAGCACACATGAGAGATGTTTGTACTCCAGCCGTGTATAAAATTCATGGTCCTTATCAGCTGAGATGAGACGGGAAGCGAGGCTGAGGAGGATTTCTCTCGGAGCAGAAAATGTCATTTCTCCGTAATAGTTTATGATTCATCCTCCACCTTTGACTAAATAATGAGGAATGACAATTAGAGCGGGCCATGGGAGTAGAAATCAAAGGGCTGAGATTCCCCTTGGCAGAGTCAGGCATGTCTGAGTGTGCTCCCAGCAAACAGGATCCAGATGTCGAGGTTTGTGCTGCCATAGGCTGCCTCTGCCGCTGCCACAGCCACACAACAGGGTCTTTCTGCCAGCTAGCCAGCCAATCTCTCAACCTCCATGCTTGCAAACATGACAGGAGACTCTCCCGGTGAGAGCTTGGGACAGAGGCCCCCACTCCAAATAAAAGAATTCCAGCTCACAGTCCTCACAGAGCCAAGGGCTGCGAAGTATCATTTCTTCATGCTGTGATTTATCTAACCCACCGTTTGTGTCTCTATCGCCTCTTTGTCTTCCTTCGACCCTCAGTTCGTGTCTCTCTCTGCTTGGCTGTGCATGTGAGGCTGGCTGGTGGAGGCAAAAATCAAGTTATGGATGTAAACACGCCTTTGGTAGGTGTAATATAGTTGCATGTTGTTACAAAACTGTTGTACGAGCGCCAGCAGGTATTAAACTGATTTATTTATTTGTGCTTTAATCATACAACTTTTTTCTTGTACAATTCTTGCAACAACAAAAAGAAGAAGTGCAGCTCAGAGATAGCAAGTGATTTAATGTGTCTGTTGGTGGAGGGAGTGAAGTCAAGAGGTCGGCTGTTGTCACTCAGCGCTGCTGCTGAATCAATGGTCCGATGTGGCAGAGAAAAGGCCAGCAGAGCGCTATTGATATGTTTAACAAATTAGCCCTGATGACGGCAGGTGTGATTGTGAGCGCGGCTCTGGGGTCAGCTCGTCATATGGTGGCTAACAGACACGATATTGCTGCGTGTCCTGATCTCTCCATTCCCTCACAATGGCATTAGGGGCACCCCAGGGAAATAAAGAGTCCCACTCCCCTATCCCCAGTGCTCTTCAAATTAACTCCCCAGAAGGTTAAGCTCCCTGATTCATAATTATTCAAGCCCACCACTGCCGCCGCCACCACCAGCCCTCTCCACATCCACTTCCCAGCCCCTCTCTTTCTCTCTCCCTCTCTCCCTGCCACTTCTCCTGAGTGGCACTTGGCTTTTTGTGGGAAAGCCCAGGAATTAGATTAACTAAGCCTGACCTGCGAACGCACAGCCAGATGACGGGAGCAGGATTGGACTTGATCTCTGCCTGTCTAGCTGTCTCTCTATTCAATCTAGCTGTCTGTCTCTCATATAGTGTGTTATTGCTTGTGAGCGTCCCTATGGATGAGACATTTTCAGCCGCAGCTATTCTGCAATTGCATATATGGCTCTCCGAGGAGCGGCCAGTGTCAAGAGTACATCTCACTTGCATGGACATGATTTGAATGATGCGAGGCTCGATTGGCCTTCAGTTCTCCCTTTGTGAGCTCGTGACAGCCTCAGTGCTGGTCTGCTCATTAAATAAGTGCCAACACAGTGGGGGGAAAAAAAGCACAGCGACTGTTAAGCCAAGATAGAACTGTAGATGTGATCGCACAATTGTCTACTATAACCTACTACAGTATTACTGCAGTTTGAGGTTCTCTGTTTAAAGAGTGTAATTTTATTAATATCTATGATCTTAAGAGGAATGTTGGTGGTCAACAGCAATGCACTCTCACACAATGAGATTGCTTTTAAAAGCAGTTTCATTTCAAGTGAAATGCACCATGATTATCCATGGTTTTTTAAGGAATTTGCTTTTTCTGAGTTCACTTAGACTCTTGGTTTCACTGGAAAACAGTCCAGAAAGAAAACCTTTAACTTTAAGTGGTACCGTGAAATGAAATTTAGGAAACAAATGTCATTTAAATCCAAAATTCACCTAACCTCCTGATGAATTTCAGCGTGAAACTGACTCCCAAATCACCACAAAAGCCTGATTTTAACCTCAGTGGTTTGATCGTGACCTGCTGGAATTACTACTGAGGCCGTGCAGTATCAACTGTTAATAGTTGTCACACTTCTCAATCAGTGTAGATCTTCTGTGGAGGAGCCGCGTGCCTCTGAAGTCAATTGGGTTCCTCTGGAGGACGCGGTAATGTAATGAGGGACCACTCTGACTAAGGGCCGGGCTCCTTTCCCTACAATCACATAATTAATCTCCTGATTCTACCACTCATCATGTCATGACAGATACGTTTGTGTTTGGTGCATAATGGTGAAGTGTTCTGTGCTTCCCGCATGCCTCTGTTTTGGAAAACGGTTATAAAGCCCATTCCTTTAGAGCCTATAGAGGGTTACGTACAAAACAACACTCCCTTTGGGCCCTATTAGGAGACAAAGGAGAAACACACACTTTCCAAGCAGGTACCCTAATAATATGTCGGCAATTTAGATAATGACTGGGAGTGAGATAAACTGAAGTGTGTATTACAGGTAATTGGATCTGCAGTGTGTTGGCTACCTAAGCATCTATGGTGTTGTGTAGTGTGAGTGGGGCACAAGGAGATGGACGGCCAATGATAAGTATTATAAGGCTTTACAGCATATGCAGTAATAATAATGGCTGATTTGAGATATTTTAGCCGCCCACACCCCCGGACATCATCAGAACCTGAAGCAAATCAGAACTGGCTTTGGATATCCGGCTCTGGACAAGGCAGACTTTACATCATTTCTCCTCAGATCCCCGACTCTCGCAAGCACTTCCAGTTAGTCGGAGGATGACAAATACAACACCCGGGGCTGTCAGAATGATCAAGTTGAGAGAGTTTGTTTCTCCGAGGTGAAGCCTAGAAAAGTTGGAGCCATAATGAGAGTTGTCAAGCCTGTGAGGTGAAGCGCAGAGTGTAGCAGGCGGTGGGAGCAGCGTAAGGGTGCCTTTGGGGGCCTGGTGGGCTGGATCTCCTTGGCCTTTAAAGAGATTACCTTGGCAGTGTAAGGAGCAGGTCTACCCAGAGGGTTTAGGGGGAGATAGGCCAACCAGCCCATTACCAATACTGCAGAGGACCCTCACACGCTTCATTAATAATCTGATGATGAATCACTACTTTAATTGGACCTTTATAGCTACTGCCTGATCCCTCGTCCCATCTTCTCAACTCCATTCTTAATGGGAAGGTAGTTTGTTTTTATTTGACACAATAATCTTTTTTTTTTTAAGTGATTAAGTTTACTTATTTCATGAAGCGTGGGTTAGATGAATAGGAATCATGGCTAATGTGATGACTCTTTATAGCGGCATCCCTTTCGTTCAAAACGGTTAACTCGCCGTCTTTGTTCGGATATGTCCATATGGTTCAAAGTAGAGCCTGTTTTAAGACTACACACAGGGTCAGATTTCTCCCACTCTTAATTAGATGAGGGATGGTCTAATTAAATCAAATTCATTATCCTCAGCTCTAGAAATCAAGAGGCTCTATTGGAAATAAGGTTAGGCTCCCCCTCATCCATCATGGCCTAACTAACCAATTTACAGTCCAGCCTTTTGCATGAGGCATTATTACCTTGTCATAAACACTTACCTTTAAAATCCTTGAATCAAGCCGTGATATGCTAAGCTTTTATCACATTAGTTTGTGCTACTGTGTCAGCCTCTTTCTGCCTAAGATAAAGGAGGCTCCGAATAATTATATTAGCCACATAAGGTGGAGACAGAGCAAACGACTGCTATTTAAAGCTGGCTGATTATTCCGTATAATTAAGACATAGTACAGCTCCTCACACAGAAGAGGGACCGAGGGCTTTTCTGTGGTGAGACAATGAAAAACAGAACAAACAGGGCTCTTTGTGAGGCTGTTTTTAAAGCAGCAAAAAAGAGGCACAGCAAACTGCAAACTCAGATCACATGTATCTGTGTGGAGTTCTACTTTCAGTCGTCTTCTCTGCTCCGGCTGCATGTTAGTCCGAACATTTGTAGACTTGGCCACAGTGTCTCATTCCTGCAGCTGTGAGTCACTCTGCGTCCATTGTCTTGGAAACACAAAAAGCCACCGTCATGATTATTCTGAGCTCAACTGATCTATCTGAGCAGATGAGCCATTCATCATATGGCTTCGTCTTTGATATTACTGATGCCAAAAATGATTAAAATTCTCCCTTTTAATAAACTGTCGCAGCACTGTTTCACAGTTGATATCTTTGCATATTTACATCTGATTAGCACAGGTTTAGCATGTGAATAGTATCTTAGGGATGTGAAAATGCTGTTGCTCGAAATTTATAACAGTCCACCATAGGGCCACAAGCCCTTTAAATGCCGCTCAGTGGTGGAGCCATATTCTGAAACACATGAGGCCTGTCCTCTGATCTGTGTTGGAAAGTGAATTAGTAAGCTCCATTCTAAAGCCAGTGATAGCAATGGGCTGAGAGCAGTGATTTGTTGGCAGCGTATATTACAGCCCACGGTCAGGGAGGGAGGGATCAGAGAAGCGTGTGTGTGTGAGGGATAGGACAGGGGGCCTTATCACTCAGTGTTTACTCACAGTAAATTGAGTTGAAATAATAGTCTTTCTCTGAGGCTAAACAATGGAGCAGGCTGCAGGCCGAGGGCCCAGGCTGGTGCAGAGCTGGCCCGCGCCACTTCAAAATGAA
>OMNN01051556.1:0-23805 GCA_900302755.1 Chromis chromis | reverse complement strand
GTGTGTAAACTCAGAGCATACAGCACTAGAAAGGATTTATCCTCACAGGGCTTGGGGGGGGGACTGATGT
The DNA here is from genome assembly GCA_900302755.1 of Chromis chromis. Taxonomy (NCBI): domain Eukaryota; kingdom Metazoa; phylum Chordata; class Actinopteri; family Pomacentridae; genus Chromis; species Chromis chromis. The sequence continues at coordinate 23,735 of OMNN01051556.1, read as the reverse complement.
CTTTTTTTTGCAGCCTAACATATCTCACAGTTTAGCTCTTACTGAGAGAAGATTACAAACAGAGGACAGGTTTAGGGTCATTTTAACAGATAACAAAGGAATAAAACTTGTCACCTTTTGCTTAGCTGACCCTTTTCACCTCGAGACAAACTTCTGTCTTACGAATCATATCTAAAACCAACTAAACTGACATGGACGTTTTAGATCATTTAACCCACGGTTAAGTTAGTTTAACTTCTGCTTGTACTCTTTTTATGCTACATAAAGTTGGAGAAAATAAAGAGATATAATATAGCAAACACCTGAACATGTATAATGAACTGGAAATTATGAATGAGTAGATACATAACTGATAAAAATGTGCATCCAGGGCAGCACCTACATTAAGGACAGTGAGACTTCAATGGTAAAATTGAAAAACTTGATGTTTATGGGACAATTTCACATTTTTTTGTCTAAGTTTGACTGTTGATGTGACTGAGCAGATAAAATTAATGTATATTACCTCAGTATTAGCAGCAGTAGACCATTAGGATAAAACTCAAGCAGTCAAATAAATTAATAAAAATTCAGACCATTTCTAAATAAAGAAGTTTGACTAGTGGCTGTTAAAACAACTTAAAACAGATTTCAAACTTTCTTCAGGCTGGCCTGTACAGACTCTTGACAACTTCTATGTTAAAGTGTTGCATACTAGAGACTTTTACCAAATCTACAGCAACACCATAACTGTCCTCTTTAGATAGCTCTTTCTTTATTGCCCCTTTTGTAATGAATTAAGTCATAATTTGTTTTCAACCACTTCCCAGCAGTAACTCCAAAACTGTGCCAACTTCTGGTTGCTAGGATATTTGTGACATAACTCCAAAACCTCTTCACGTATTCTCTAAATATGAATTTCAAATTTGTCCTCACTCTCTTCTGCACTGTGTTAGACTGAGAATTAATCCATGTCTTTGCCAAATTGCAAGTGAATTTACATCTGCCCACTCCAACTCCATTTAACACCAATGCATTGCAGAGACAAGGGTTAACTGGGTACTGCCCGTCATCCTGCGGATTTAGCACAATGGATAGGAACCATGAAGGAAAAAAAAGAACCTGTTAGGTAAATAATTGACTAGGAGCTTTTCCGGGGGCTCATGTGAGGAAGCTCAGGGCTTCTTCTGCGTGAGGAGAACAAAAAGAGGGGAGAGAAAGCTAACCTATTTTCCCTCAGAGGAGCTCACACAACAAGGGTGTGTTTCCTGGATGCAAGGGTAAATCAGAATGAATTAAACTCATGGCCTAGTTTTCTTTTCCCTCCCTCTTGTCCTGAAAGCCTTTGAAAGTTTTTTTTCTATTTTCCTTTTTCAACTTGAGGATTGTCGCATTTTATTTGTTTGTAACTGTGGATCTGAACACAGAGGCAACGTTGGAAAACTGTTTGGTTGACCTGCAGAGTTCACAGCAGGTGACCAGTAACTTGGTAGTTGATTTGTTCTTTTTCTTCCTCACTCTGACCCTTTTCTAATTTTACCAATATTTGAATAAATAGAGAAGTGAGTGACTCACTGCCTACCTTCTCCAAAAGGTCTGAGTCCAATTCAAATAAAAACGGTTTTATCTGCAGCTCCAAACTATTAAAAGGAATGTTTAGATTCCTGATGATTTCCTGGTGTGAAATTAATTAGCAGATGAATGCAATGCCTTGGAAAACAAACAAATGATATATTTCATACTTAAGGACATTAATGTTTGTTTATGAAAACATAATCTTAAATAGCTGTTTAATTCTCCTCACAGGAGATATAAAATACTAACAGTGTATTAATGGCGCTCAGTATGACTCTATATTATTCAACTGTGGCAAGTTTATTTATCCATATGTATGAATGCAGGTTGACAGCATAGTAGCACCAGGCAATAATGTCAACTTAATTATAGCTGCTGGTTTTTCGCATTGAAAATGATTAAACCTTGCAGTAGTATTTATTATTAATTATCTAAAATGCATTTTTGCAATCATAAAGACTTTATTTACTGTGAGCTTTGAAGACTACTAATTACTACCAAAAACTGAGTTAATAATTCAATCCTTAATTTATTACTTTACCAAATACTAAATGGTCTTTAGAGTGTAATTAAATGGCGAATTTTGGTGATTATTGGAAGCTAAAAATCTGAAAACGAGACTGGATGTGATTAACTGTACAGCAGTTTAACACCATGTCTTACTTTTGACATTCATACTGAGCCTGTTCAGCAGACAAAACATTCAGCTCCTTGCTCAAGGGCACCGTGGAGGTGGTTGTTAAAAGGAAGAAATCTATTTCTTATTCAATTTCCCGACCCAGAATCTCAGAGCCAGAACAGGATCAAACCAGGGACCCTCCGGTAAAAGGAAGGAGAAAAAAAAGCTCCCTTTTTTCTCGCCTACCACAGTGCCAGTGTAACAGGAACAGATACGTTAGCTTGGGGCTCGTCTAGCCAAGTGTCCTGCCCGTTCTCCCTCACCACTCTCTCCCTACCTCAGGAGGTATTTTAGTACAAGTGGGATTAAGCTTGTATATCCCGGCCCCTAGCTGTCATGCTGGGGATTATGATGGTGAGGGGAGGAGTGGTGGGTGGTGCTGTATGCTTCCGTTTGCTTGTTGCCAGTAAAAGGTGTGCCGGGCAAACTGGGCAGGTAGACGAGCTGGCTGAGACACTCGGGGGCAGCGTGGTTGTGGGGCAACTACCCGCTAGCGGCGTTCGGCTAGCATCCAATTGACATGCGCCAAGAGCTGCAGCTCTCCAGGGGTGGTAGATTGAATTCTATTCTTCTTCTGCTGTGGCTTTCTCATCTGAGAAAAGCTTTTAAGAGCCATTTCAGCTCACACAGCACAGAGAGGCTGACGGAGGCTGGGTCAAACTCAGGAGGAGAGAAATTCATTGAACTGATTAAACTGAGAGGCGGTTCGTTTGCTCTGTTAAGTCTGCTCTGATGTATGTGTGATGTTCGCATATTACAATCAGTGCCTGACAACACTTTTTTAGTAGCTATACTTTAAAGGAAAAGTCCAGTATTTTTTTAACTAGCTGGGTCTTATCTATGTAGTTCTGTCCATCATTTTGACTGATTCACAGTACCATGAAGTGACAGACTTGAATGAGCTTTCTGGGTATCTTCACCTTTATCTCAGCTACAAGTATTATGTTTTATCCCTTTAAGCCCAAACCCAACAGAGGGGAAGATCATTCTACTTGGAATATTTACACAACGGGCTGTTTCTTTCTTTTTGAAAATAAGCAGAAAGACTACAGAATAAACTATCAATGCATACATACTTTCTCTTAAGACTAGCAGTCTCTGAATGTTCTACATAGTGCTAATCCCATTAGCAGAACAGTTGTAGGAAAAAACAGGTGTGGTTTCTTTACCTGATCACCCCATCCTGTTTACAACAATCACTACATAATTAACAGATGACAAAAAGCAGGAAAATAAGACTTTTCCGTTAAGGTATAACGCCACAAATGTGATTTTAGGAATAACTGCTGCCTAGCTCTCCTGCAGCACCTCAATGTGACTGTGTCCCATCCCAAGTGACCAATAAGAGGGGCAGGCAGACAGGAAGAGGGGCTGTAAATTAAGTGCTACTCATTAAAGTGACATTAATGGCATTATTGAGCACAGAGGAAAAAATGAATCACAGAGAAATTGGCAAAGGAGCGGAGCGGTAAAAGGGGCTTGGCAGAGTGCCAGTCAGGAGGCAGAACCTGGATAATGTCAGGAGCACATCCAGTCGAAGGAGCACGACTACACCGGGACTAAACTGACCTCAGTAATACTGTTAATAACAGGCAGTTAGCAGCTGCACCCTGGCTTTCTTTGTGTTATCCGAATGATGTCATGAATACTCTCAGGCCCAGTGCATACAGTACATCTACAATTGCACACTTCTTTCTTTAATGTTGCTCAGTATTACACAATTGGTACTTTCACCCAAGCAGTCTGACTGCTCAAAGGCATGCTCCTAACGTGTTGATTATTACCATAAAACATGATTTCCCCTTGCAATATTGGTTGCTATGCCAACTTTTGTGAAAACTAGGGACCTAGTTAGCACTCCTCTCCCTCTGTTGTTTATTCTTGTACATAAGCGAACTTGCAGAAGCATGAGAAACAGTGTATTAAAACCATAATACTCCTGAGGATGCTCCTCACTGTGATGACTGTAACTTCAGATGAATAATCACAGTAAAGCATGCCCTATTTGGTGTTGTGCTTCTTTTTAAAGAGTTCTTTTTCTCAAAGTTACGCATCCGCAGCACTGCGAAAAATTTACATCTAACTCATCTTTTTAGGAGTTTAGGAGGAGTTTGGCTGTACAGAGGGATAATGTTATACTGTTTTCACACAAGATATTTCAAAACATGTCTGGATAAGGTCTTGAAATACAACAAATTATGTTTTAAATTAAATGAAGATTTGATGATGAAGATTTTTGCAGTGAGTTTTAAGTAAAGCTAAAACAATTAATCGACTTACGTGGTTGTAAATGGAATATCTTTAGATTTTGGATTGTTACGGACAGGGATTCTTGTGACAGACATTTTTCACCATTTGCTGACCCTTTTAAAACCAAACAATGAATAGAGCAAGCCATAAAATATTTAAGATCATATACTGAGGCAAATAATCACTAGTTGCAGCTCCACTATTAAAATTTTTCCCTTGAGTCAGTCAACTTGGCTGCACTACCTTACGTTTCTTGCTCAGGTACACACCATCAATGGGGTGGGGGGATTGTGGGTGGTGATAGGTGCTGTTTGTAAGAGGTGAAGTGGAGAAGGTAAAAGGGCAGGGAATGGTGAAGGCGAGTGCTCTGTGAGTAGTCAGGCCGCCATCAGCAGCCGGAAACCTCCGGTTGTCCGGTCAGCAGCAGCAGCAAGGTACCAACATGAGGAGGGGGCAGGGTTACACAGAGTGGTGGGAGGTACTCACTGACAGCCTATAGTTCTGCATCATTTTATCAAACTCCTCGTCAATTTTTTTGTATTTCTCTTCAGTGCGGGGGGTGAGGGAGAAGGGCTCCTCGGGGTCTGGGCTCTCAGAGTCCCGGTGCTCTTTCTTGTTCAGAGCCTTCGTTCCCCAAACAAAAGAAAAAGAAGGCAGACAGAGATAGATAGATAGAGAGATAGGTGGAGAGAGAGAGAGAGAGGGAGAGAGAGAGGAAGGTGCATAGAGAAAGAGAAGAAGAAGAAAAGAAAGGGTAGGTTAGATAAGGTGACAAAAGTGTGATGGTACTCACGCCGTAGCGCTTGAAGAGGCTGTCCAGGTCCTCAGTCTTGCGGTCATTTAGCGGGCTTTGGTCGATGGAGTCGTCGCCGTCGGGCTCAGGGCTGTTGCAGCCATTAAAGCCTTTCTTTCGCAACGTCTGAAGCGGTCAGAGAGGGGTAGAGGAGGAGAAGGAGGAGGCACATTTACATTTAATTTATCATGCAAATTTTGGAATTACCACTTAGATTTTTTAAACACACTTAATGAAACCATTTTCATTTGTCGAACACAAATGAACATCTTGATTGCACCATATGCGAGACTCCTACGCTGTTCACTGTATAAAAAATAAAGCCGTTAAGGTCAGATGGACAGTTTGACCCAGATGATGACATGAAATGTGTTTTCTTTCTAGCAGCATCTTCTACAAGTAGAAAAACTGACATACAGAAAACACATTCTCAACCTTTGATAATCCTCGATCGAATTCTGAGGTCAACGTTCATAACATCTGCTGCCCACGTGAAAGCAAGCTATTACCACCGAATTTGCACTTGCCCACCCAGCAGGTGCTCTCACAGAAGTGATGGTTTAAAAGGGTGAAACGAGGAACGAGGAAAGCTTTGAAATCAAAAGATGTGGCCTAAGAAAACACCCCCAATTTTTACAAAGTGTCCAGAATCGGCTGTGTCAGCCTGTGGCACTTGTACAGGGCTACAAACTATGTATAAATGCGAGCTGCATGTCAAAAGACCGAGGGAAGCATCGCACCTCTGCACATACCGGCTAATCAACAGTGTTAGTAATTGGTGTGAAGGTTTGCACTGAGAAAAGTGGTAAAGCAAATCAAAGGGGTAGAGTTGGGAAGCACACTGTGGTGTTAGCACTGCAGCTAACGGCAGTCAGGCTGTGTCAGTGTTAGCATTCTTTTGAAAGGGCGAGAAGAGAGAGAGGGAGACTGAGGAGAGAGAGCCAGAGCGATAGAGAGGCTCTTATTTTGAGAGGATTCTGCTAAACAAGATTTGCTGTTAAGTAGCTTTGCCTGGTGGGCCCTTGACCACAGAGCCAAGCAGATAGATCCTCACTGCAAAATGGATCTTAAACTGGAGCTGGAGAACCTTCTGTGGTCCAAATACAAGCTTTAGCCCTGAGTGGTGCGAAAAGAAAGAAATCCCTCGGCTTGAAATCTATCAGAAAGGGGAAATAAACTATATTACGCAGCAGAGCAAATCTCCACCATCCTATCAAGTCCTTTTCATCTCTTATTGACCTTATTTTCATAAAAGGAGTAAGAAAAAACACTGTTGTTGTCTTTTTTTATAAATGACGATCAGTATCTTGAAACAAGAAAGAAACATGTCACTGCATTTGAATCAGGAAAACCCAAGCAGGAACAGCTGCTTAGGCTCCACTTATTTCATATCATTAAGAAATCAAAGGGTGTCCGAAATGGTGGGATAATACAAAACAAAAAAATCTAAAACTTTGCAGCATGCATTGGAAAATGGTAAGCAAAAATATTTAGTGTACATGATTTGTAGTTAAGAAGCTTAAATATGTAAAACCACTGGTGTCCTTTGAGACTCAATTACAGAAGAAACTTAAAAGGAAGGAAGTTTTTAATGGTATCCTCTAATAGAATACCTATAAGACACAAACTGTTCGAAGATCATATGCAATATTTTACACACCTTATATTTCCTTTAATTAACAACCACCTGCTGTGTCAAGTGTGACTGCAGTCTAGTGGCGGTCTGATTAAAACATAAGCACGTGCTCAATGACTCCCACTGTGCACTCCTAAGTGAGAATGATTCAACTGCATGCAATTCAGCCTCGAAAGTGGAGCTGGCGGCAGCTCGTACCTGCAAGAGCTTCAGACTAAACCCTGAGGAGGCAGAGACAGAGATTCATTTCATTTTGGATGAATTAGCCTTAAATCCTCAAAACAGGTGAGGGCAAGAGGGTAATGATGCCATTTGGATGTAAGGGTAAAGAGACTTTCAGTGTTAATAACAATAGCGCTCTTTGATATGAATCTCATTAAAACTCAAAGCCATTATTATTATCGCAGTGTCAAAGCTGCATTTTATCTACCCACAGAAACGGGTTATTAGAAAGATTTGTTCCAACATGGAGACAGTCGCCTGATTCAGCTGTTCGGTCTCAGCAGAACAAGTCAGCGTTCTGATCTGCAGCTTAATGCAAATTTAACGCGCTGGAGCTGCCGCCACACGCTTTGTTGTCCACAGTTCATAGAAAACACAATGTTGTCACAGTTGGTGTGCTGAAATGTGTGTGCTCTGACCTAAAATTTGAGAGAACAAAAGAACCGTAGGAGAAATGAAATGAAATAAAAAACAATCACTTTCAACATGACAATAACAGCATGTGACAGACGGCTGCATGGAGTATGGGATCGAGGCATGGACCTCCTGCTCCCGCTGTCTGGACACAAACAAATAAAAAGCCTGCAAACAAAACTGTGACACACTGGAGCTGTAATGGGGCTCTGTTCACATGTAATGACGCACATTTGTGCTTGTATACCACCAAAGACCTAATTCTGGCATTGGCATTTCCAAAGCCAAACATGTCCCATTTCAGCTACATGCCTAACCCAAACCATAACCTAAATCTAATTCTAAAACATAAAGATACTGCTTCTGTTTTTAACACTTGGATGCTACCTTTATAGTTTTGGTCAACAGCAAGAACAAACCTGGACATGCACATACATTGCGAATTTAAGCCACCCAGATCCAATAAGTGTTAAAAGTCCTGAAGAGCTAAATCTGTGAGATATTTTATTTTATTTATTTATCTGTGGAAGGAACTAGCTGAAGTGATCCGGTTCTAACAAAGACTAATGCTCATCCTCGATGGGCACAAATCCACGGAAGGTCAAAGCGAGCAATTTTTGCTGGTATGAACAGGGTGCCATCTTGGTACACTGTATCCGGTTCTCTTTATACATGCACAATAAAGTGATGGAATGAGTAACGAATTATTATCCCTTTTCAAATATGCTCGGCCAACACAGACGTTTGTTTCAAATATGTCCAACCGCTCGTGTTTCTTGCTGTGTCCAGCCTCTATTTTAGCGCTCCAAGGTCTCAGCAGTGACCTTGGTCAGGACAATTAATGAGAAAAATTATAGCGAAAACTATGAAAATAAGATCCAAGATGAAGATAAAAGTCTTTTGGCCGTGGACAAAATTCCAAGAATGCCCTGACTTTCCAAAAATGTGCTCATTCTCAAAACTGAAGGACAAATTAAAGTTGTCACTTCTTGCAAAAGTCTAGTGCCACTGAGCGAAGATTAGTATGTTTAGTGTTCTAGTTTAGCTATTTTGACTATAAGCTTTCACTGAACGTTTAGATATAATTTTTATTTTATTTTCGACTATGTAAACTTGTGCACTTTGTGAACTTATTGCAAATAAACTGCAATGTATGTATAGGGCAATGAAGTTTCTCTGTGGCAGTACGGACAATATAGTAGCATAAAGGTCAATAAAGATCTGTGCTGTTTCGTTACTGAAAGTCAACTGCAACCTCACTTTAATCCGCCATTTCTTCAGTCTATGGTATTGAATCCTAAATGCTCCTGCACATTACTTTTCACAGTTTGGTGTCACAACTATCCATTTTTCTTGCTGGTTTATTTCATTTTCTGTCAAAGAACCAGGTCTTGAAGTAGATCAGAGTGGCAGTGCATTGTACGAACGCTCAGCGGTGGAGCACAAGGCACGAGCAGTAAATTTAAAATTTTGGACAGATCATTACAGATCAAATATTTATTTTTGCCTTGTGTTCAGCAGTTTGAATTGGATGCAAACAGACGTACAGTTCGCTTCCTTCTCACGTGGTCTCAACTTGCTTTCGCACGCACATGACATTTTTTGGACATCGCAGTCTCTCGGTCTTTGTCTCATGTTAACTCAACTGATATTTTGTGAACATTACAGTGCAAACATGGGCATCTCTCCCTCTCTCACAGTTTTTGTGTTGGTCTTCCCACTCTCTCTCACAGTGAACATTTTGTGGTACATTACAGTACAATCACATTCTCTCTCTCTCACACACACACTCTCTGTAGTGCACTGATCAGCTTGTCTCTCAGTCAGTCAGCCATCTGTTCACCTGTCCGCCGTCTCCCTCTCTCGCTCTCTTCCCCTCTCCCCCTTTCTCTCTCGCTCTATTGTGTTGCCAGGGTAAGATTCACCCTGCAGAGCACCACGCCGGCCTCTAACTGGCTGCGGTTGCTCACAAGCCCCGCCCCCCCCCAACCTCCCTCCCTTCCTTCCCCTCTGGCTTGCTCGCTCGCCCACCCGCCTGTCCGCCCGCCCTCTGCTTCCAGCTCTCCATGTAACGTTGCTGCTGCTCTCTTCTCACTCTCTTTTTGTCTTTCTCTCGCCCTCTCATCTCTCGGCCTACCACCTTTAACGCAGCTCTCGCTCTCTCACAGAAAAGTGCAAAGTCTCACACTTGTCCTTCTGTGTTTTTGCGCCCTTAACATCTCTCTCTCTCTCCGTCTCTTCCTTGTAATGTCTCCATATGTGACTCTCCCTGGTCGCTCATTTTCTCTCATCCACCTTCTCTCTCTCATCAGTTTCGGTTCCTTTCCCACTACTCTCTCTGTCCTCTTTTGCCCTGCTCTGTCTCTTCTTTTCAGCGCTTTCCCATCATAACTCTCTTTTCTCCTCTTTCTGTTCATCCTGATCTCTTTTTAAGGAATGCATATGAAACCTTTACACAGACTTGACTTATTCTCAAGAAAACTTTGTTGTTTCCATGTTTTTAATTTGTCATCCTCGTTCTCTTTTCTTTCTAGTACAGAGGTTGCACGCTCGTGTCCACAATGCACAACTGTGTTTGTATATGTGCGTGTCTGAGTCTGTACGGTGAGCTGCGTGTGACTTAGCATGTGCACTTGGTTTGACTTCTGATTTTTTTTAAAGTGATGTTTGGCATCTTTTGTTTTATGCTATCTCTGTTTTTATTTTTGTATGTTATAATGCAATTTTTAAGCCTTTTGTAACTTCTACTTTGAAAAATGCCTGTGTTCACCATATGTGTGTTTGTGCAAAGTTTTTGCCACTTCAGATGTTTAAAATTTTTATCCATCTTTAATTAATTTTGCAGTATGACAATAATCCCAAACACAGAGGCAGGATCATAAAGAATTATCTTCAGCATCAAGAAGAACAAGGAGTCCAGCAACTGATGGTGTGTCCCCTACAGAGACCTGATCTCAACATCATCAAATCAGTGTAGGATTAGACAGAGGACAGCCTAAATCCACAGAAGAACTGTGGTCAGGTCTGTGTATAACTGTACCTAGGAGAGAGGGAGCTGCATTAAAGCCAAAGGACACTCACACTAAATATTGATTTGTTCTGCACTTTCAATGAAGCTAAAGGCTAGGGTCACAGTATTTCAAGTTGGTCTTAAAGGTGACCTATTATGCTTTTCCTTATTTTCTGTCTTCTATATAATGTTGCAAAGTCAGAAGTTTATATTAAACACTGTGACAATTTTTTTTAAAAACTGTGAATCGGGCAAAGTGATTCCAGAATAAAAAGAGAGAGCTGGAAATGACATAATAGGTCCCTTTTAATACAACAGTTCACTGCTCAGATGGACATGGTTTTACTGCTGCAACCATCCCTCCTGTCATGGTAGGAAGATCCTTAAAAATAAAAATACTCGGGAACAAATCAACCAATCATTACTACATGTTTATCTGAAACCAATATAAGGCATCAGTCGTCAGAAAAATGAAATGGGTATCCTCCAAAGTTACGGTCATTTTAGTATCAAATTCCCACTTTGTGTTGCGATCATTCTGCTGCAGCTCAGCAGAGAAATACTATCCACAGAAGCACAAGGAACCTACTCCTAAGGAGATAGTAACTTTGAAAGATCGCCACTTGATTTAAGAAACTCATGTTATTTTGAGAAAAATATAAAGTACCTTTTGTTTCCCATTACTTCCAATGGACAAGAGGTTTGATTAAATCATGCAAAAAGCTTCATTGTTCACACAGGCACTTTATTTTATATGTATGTACCCAAAAGCTCTTATGTAGCAGGCAGAGTCCCTGTTGTCTAGCTCTGGTCAGTGCAAAGCACACTGTAATGTCACCTCCCATTGAGGCATGTCACATACAGAACTGCAGAACCAAGTCTCACACATAGACACAGACACAAAGAGGCACACGTCCCCCTCCAGTCAGTCATATGGGACATCGTGTCCACAGTCTCAGCACAGCGCTGGCTGCTAGGCTCCTCAGATGTTGTATTATAGATCAGCAGTTGTTTCTCATGTTGCTAACTTACCAAGCTGTGAGACGTGAAGAAACCCACAGCTGCCCACTAAACACAAACCCGCTATTGTAAAATGTCCAAAAATGTATTATATATTTAGGTCACCTGTTGTTGAACCAATAAAATAAAAGGTATCCTTTCTTGCCAAGTCATGCTTCCTGTCAATTTTTCATTACGATTAGTCACACTCTCTGTTTCTAGTGCACTCTTGTGTAGAGAATTGATGACGCACTTGTTTGAGACACAAAAGCAGATTTAATGTTGTAGAAATATAAATGTACATAAAAATGTAAAACTGACTCCCTCATACCTAGTCATCGTTGTCTATTTAGGATTAATAAAGGTCTTTTTGAGTAAGATTACAGGTTTTGCTAATTCTAAGAAAAGATCTCAAGGTCAAATGCCATCCAAACATTTCAGTTAACATACAACTGGTTTTGGCGCACTGGTATACTTCTTATCAATTTTAGTCTTCAGATTTCGATTTAGTTTAGTAACCCATCACAGCCATTACCCATTCAGCTCCGACTGGTATTATTTATCCATGACATTAATGGCCCTCTGCTCTCGCTGGCTCTCTAGAGGCCTCTGGACGTCTTGCTCGGTAACAGAGGAAGCCAACCATGTGTAACGTCCCTCCTCGGCAACAGACATCGTGTCAGCCAAAACACTGATGAAGGCTAAACAAAAAGGTGGGGAGGAGGTCGATTTGGTTTACAAAATGCTATGGGCCTATTTTTGTTTGCTTTTTAGGGGTAGGTGTTCATCATTCAGCATCCCTGCAGTGTGACTACATCTTGAAGTGAGTCTCGAATTCAATCAATCAAGGACTTCCAGTACTTAATATCTTTTTAATGGAGTCTCTGCCCCTTTTCATTTTAAGGCTATTAATTATTTTATAACAAAGGTCAAGATTCCAGTTCTGAACAGAATAGTGTGAATGTGTGGCGTAACGAAGTTCACCATAGAAACCATCTTTGTGTGTTCCCTAACCTTGAAAAGCAGCAGAAAAATGCTTTTAAAATAATGAGAAAGAACTTCCAATGAAACATTCATCTCACTTTTGCTTCATTTTGAGGCAACGATAAAATACATCTCAACTTGCCTTCGAATCCAAATGTGTAAATGCAGCTGAGGCCAGAAATGAAAGAATCTAATTTTTTATGTGAGTCTGTTCCCCCAGTCTTCCAGCACAGCACACCTTGTCAACTTCTCCTTATTTCATTTAGATCAGTTCAACTATGTATCTGTAAACTGTAACTTTTTACAAAACAGTCTGTCACATATCAGGAAATTCAAATCACTGTAATAGTTTCTATTATCTGCCAAATGAAAATCTAATAAAGTCATACAATGCACCTCAATTCCGCAAAATACAACCAAGAATAGGACTTGACATGAGTTCTTATGAGTTGGGCCTGTGTTTATGAAGTCCTGTAAGAGAGGAGTGAGTAAGAGTGATCAACTGGCCGGTGCTGACCAATCATGTACATGTGGACAGGCCTCCCAGTGACCTCGTCTAGTCCAGATTAGAACCTCAGGATATGACAGGTCTTAGCAGGAAGTCCTCAGAGTTCGGATAGCAAAGGAGGATTATCTGAGGAGCATGTCCAGGGCAACAACGGCATCACCAACCTGTGTGTGCTGGGGAGGAGTGCTCAGGGGAGAGGTGGGCACACAAGTCTGGAGAAGGATAAACTTCCCCAGTTGCCCCTTCGGTTATTTTCAGGTCGTATAGTATTTGTTTGAAGTGCCGAGGCTATAATGGAGCTAACAGAATCTGTCGCTTACTGGACAAATACTGTCAAGTGCTGTTTTGTGATACGTGAGGCTCCCCTGGCTGCAACCCAGGAGGATCGGGGCGGTGCCCAAAGTCCTTAAGCCCCTACAGCGAGGCTCGCCGGTGAGATCTGCCTTCCTTGAGCCGCTTAAAGAAAAAAGGGCATCCCCCTTCTCCGCCCATCTTGCTTTCTCTCCTCGGCTATTCATCGCCACTCTTTTAGCATTTCGCTCGCTCGTGTTCCCTCTGTCTCTCGCTCTCTTCCTTTCTTTGCCCTGATTGGGATCTGCAGTCAAGCGGATTAACACATTCTGGCAGGAGAGGCAGGCTGCCCACACACGCACACACACTTTCAAGCAGCACGTGCATCTCAGAGAGAGGCTGTGTGTGCATATGTATTGCCTCTCAGCCTTGCACTGAAGTGAAGGAATGTCTAACTCTGTGATGAATACTGAGTCCATGCTTACACACACACATACACACACCTCAGTGTGAACTTAAGTGCTTCTAAGCATTCAGGGACACAGCTGCATGGATGTACAGTACATGCAGTGTGACATACACTAAGCATACCACAAGTGTGTATGTATCCGCATGTGGGACTGTGTGTGTGTGTGTGTGTTTGTGTGCCTGCGTGACTATATCCACACTTCATAATTTATACTCAAAAGCACTTGCTTGGAGAGACCCACAGAGGCAGAGCAGCAAATGGGCACATTTTGTGACTATCCAATTATCCCCCCCTCTCTCCTTCTTCCTCTCTGTCACTTGGTATGTCTCAGCTCTGTCCTCGACCAGCGACGTTACACCAAGTGCCAGGGCAGATAATCTTTAATAATTATTGTATAATTCAGCCATTTAGTCACATCGGCTGTTCTACTCTACTGGGTCCCACTGAAAGCTCCAGCACTGTATGTCTTGTGTTTTTGTTCCATTCGACCAGTCGCGGTCACAGCCTCCGAACGTACAATGTGCTTCCATGTGACCCGAGCAAATAACGGAGAGAAATCTTGCAAGGTAAAAAACTAGACTGCTGCTTCAGTGAAAAACACTAGAAAACAAATGCATAGAGTGATAAAGCAGTTCTATTTTCCAATAGAGACAAGTTATAATTATCATTAAATCCAAATAAAAGACTGGTCTCAAATAACAAGTGGTTTGTCAAGCAGATTACAGCTGGTTTCAGGAAAGGTTTGACAAAAACATGGAATTAAGAAATCCAGACTGTTTTAACTTGGCTGTTCTTTTTAATAGTTTTAAGCGGCTGTTAATGAAACTCATCACTTAATGCTTGTGTGTTGACAGCAAGTCTTCAAGTGAAGTGAAAAAATTCCAAAGCTTTTCATGTGAAACTGAAGCTCACCAGAAAATATCTAATGAAATCGCCATAAATGCTTAATTTGGACAAAAGGACTTTTGTTTTCAGTTGAAGTTAAAAAAAAAAAAAAAAGCAGTACATGTTCTATATCTGTAGCACACTTTTCTGTTATGCTATTAAAGGATAAGTCTGTTGATATTCTGTATTTTTCTTACTGTCCACGAATCCCATGTGCAGAGCCAAACCAACGCTGAATGTATCCTACCAACAAGTATTATGTGGGCATCAAAAGCCTGATATATTTTATCCTCTGTACCATACAGCTCCATTGTTGTCCAAAAACTATTTATAACACATCAGTCAGCCATACAGTTGCACTGAGTGATATGTTCCTTTATTTTCATGAGCACTGACGTACTGTACAACAGTTTATTTTGACTCAATGCCACATACAGTAGACTGTCTTGACTAAAACAACAAATGTAGATTAATCTGCTGTGAAAATAGTTCCCTGACAACTGTACTATTTCCTCCTGGGCAGGGTTTAAACTGGGGCTGTCCAAGGCATTTAACATTCACTCTCTCACTACATCTATCTTCAACAATTCACAGTCTTAATAATTTACAGAATTGCTAAAATACATTTTCTCTCACAACAATAGGTCTAATAACTCTGGACGAATTGCAGCTTTAGAGTCTGTTAAAATGCCACAGATGGCATGGATAGATGGATGGCAAGGTAGGAAGAGAAATGGGTCAGAAATTGACACATAGACCTCATTTTGTATCACAACTGAATGTAAATTGGTCTGATATTCTGCTTAAACAACAGTCGATTTACATTAACGTATTGAGTTAGCTCGTGTGGTTTGAGCAGAATATCAAAGCAACTCAAATTACACCACAGCTAGGTAATGCAAGCCAGTTTGATCATCTCCTAGCTATAACCTCATTAATGTATGCGTGTATTTTAATACTGTAAAATGTAAATGAATTCCCTTTTCATGTATTTATTACAAAGACTGGTCTGTGCATATTAATATTAATATTCGCTCTTCCTTTCATGGTAGCCTAACGCTATAATTCTTAAATTTGATACTGATTCACAGAAGGGGGCTAACACAAAGGTTTTATTGTCATCAGCTGGTCATTTTTCACAGTGCCACATTCAAAGCAGTAGATTGTAAACTGGAAAATAAATCCTGCTCCTGAATAATGTTTACCTACTGCTGTTTAAGTGAAATAGTAAGCCTTTTTTAAAAGAAAGCAAAATATATACTTGTGTTTTTACAAATCTTCAGTAGGAACCAGGGGGCTGGAGCGGAGAGCCACAGACAGGGCAGGAAAGTCAAAAAGTCCTTGAGGCTCACTAACAGATTGTAAGTTTTTTGTGTTTTTAAAGGATTTGTAGAAAAACTCCTTTAAATAGGCATTTGAGATACATTTTGCAGGATTTTGTACTTTTTACCCACATTACACACATTTTTACACACAATATTTATGTGATGACTATATTTATTGTTTCCTTACAGACGTTACATTCAAAATATGTCAAAGGCTCATTAAATTTAATGTGCAGCGACTGTTTTAAATACAGCTTTATTAGAATTTTGTGTAGCTATTTGCAGTATGCTATAGCTATTTTTACCGAAATGTTGCTTTTGATGACTTTTTTTCCAGCTGTAATGATTCATGATGCTACTGCAAACGCAAAATAACAAGGATTAATGGAAAACAGCGTGGGCGGATGACACTAACACCCGCTTAACAAGGAGGTGTGTGCTGCAGCACATCTGGCAAAGGGGACAGCTGAGGACAAATGCTGGAGAATGTTGCTAAATGCCTCCTGGCCTACAGAGAGGACGAGCGAAAAAGCAGGAGGGTGGGAGGGCAGTATAAAGGCCGGTATAGGAGTGAAGCTCCCATGTAGGACACACACACACACACACACCTATACACAAACACACACACACACACACACACACACACACACACACACACACACACACACACACACACAGAGGCAGACACACAACTGAGAGGCTCACCAAGCTTGAATATTGTATGAGGCGTTCTCATGGGCCACTGCAGAGCGTGCAAACAGAGAGGGAGAGGTGGACTTATGCACACACACACACGCATATACACATAACACACACACACTAATGAACACACGTAAAGAGAGGGGAAGAGACAGAGCGACACACTTGAAAACACAAACACATGTACGCACACAAACAGAGCCAGTGGAGCTTGAGCTGATGTGGCCCGGAGCAGCCCAACGCCCTGCCACCACACACACACACACACACACACACACTCACGCACAAACACACACATACACTTGCATACACTTAAGAGCCATCTGCAGCTGGAGATACAGCCTACAGAAAGGCTTTACTGCTGACACTCTGAGACAGACAGAAAGAGAAGGACAGGAAAGAAGGGAAAAATTGTCGTGACCGAGTGAATCAGGAGATTAGGAGGAAGAGAAGCCAGGAAGAAGGGTAAAAGGAAGAGAGAAAGTGACAGACAGCGAGGTAGAAGGAAAAAATATGGCCCCAAACTCTGCTACCTCAGTCTTACCTCCAGCCCACTCAAAGACAAAACTGCTTCACCAACACTTTCACTGAGATTTCAGCAATTACTGGACTTAAGCCCTTATTGGATGAAATTCCCCTAAGATGCATTCTGCTCTGGCCCCAACGACCTCCTGCCTCTTTTCAACCAAATAATAACCAATAATAACCAAGCCCAATGCACTAAACTTAGCAATTTCAGGAATACACTTACTACAGGTCCCTTTAGCACATTCAATTAGTTGAATCTGTTTACACTGTTTAGCTGCGCAAGCATAGACTGTGTAAGTGTGTGTGATTTTAGTCAGTTAGCCCTGAGAGTGTTATTTTGGCCGTGATTTGACCTTTTTGTGATGAGAGGTAAACAAATTCTTCCACAGAAAAATGAGGAAAGCAGCTCCTGGGTCTGAATGTGGGATTTACATTCTACTTTATATGAAGTACACTTTGAAGACTCTCAAGTAAAAAACTGTCCCAACAGCACTAGTCTGAAGGCAAAAAGTAAAACAGTTGGACAAAGAGTTCAGTGTCTTATAATTGGAGTAGAGTAAGGGTTGTATTAGGGTCAATACAGTACAAACCCAGACTTGGGTCTTTTTAGAAGCCGGGAACTAAATTTAGAATAACAGCATACTGATGACTACTTCCTGGGTTCTTGCAGTGGAAAATGGCTGTATTTGAAACACTTCCAGCGCACAACTGTAACTAGTGATTGATTTAGATGTTGGATAGCTTCAGAGAACTTGGAAAAGAATGATGCCTTAAAGCAAGAGTTAGAGGTCATATGAGCATCCCTTGGGTTCACGAGATGAATCAAACAATGTTTGTAGCCTCTGGGTTTCTTCCAATAACGTATTTGATAAAACAGCCTGAGAGGGGGGAAATAAAACTCATCATTTGCTGTCAAAGTTCATCACTCCTGGGAAATGGGTAGGTATCGCTTACTTCATAAATGCTGTGATTCAAAAGGTAGTGGAGAAGCAAAGGTTGCAACTAATATTTATTTCTGTAGCATTATTCTTTTTTTTTTTTTAGAGGGTTGTCATTCAGCAGTTTAGCAGCAGCTGAAAAGCAGTCATTCGGAATCACTCCCACTCAATTATTCATTTTCCTTTTCTCAGTTGCCAACACACGATTTCATTCCAAAATTATGGGGCCAATTTGACAAAATTTCAGTTTGGGAAATTGGAGGGAATTTCAGATTGGGAATTTGAAGTTGAATTAGATCAGGTGATGTCAGTATCCAACTTCAATGGCCTAAATCTATTTGTAAACTAGCCATTTCATTGTTTGATATCTCTTGTCTTACTGTGAGGGTTTTTGTTCAATATGTCTTTAGCCTGAGCAGCTAACATGACAGTAAAAATATGGTGACTTCGTGATGACTGGGTTTGAGGTTGACCGATCACAAACCTGCGGCAATATGTGTAAAAACAACTGAGGAAAATATTCAAAGCCAAGCGAGATCCAGCTTTAAGTCAACGCTCCATATGAGGCATAAGTGCTATACTGCAGTGTACATGGCTCGCTGAATCATACCTAACCATCTCGTGTTCAATTCATGAGAGGGCCATTATGTATAAAAGGGTCAGCAAAGCATGTGAATGTGCTCCGTGTTCGCCTGACAAGCTCCAGCGGAGCTTTTTCCCACAGGGATGAAAGACGTTAGGAAACAAATGGATTTCTATTACAAAAACATAAAAAGGGAGCATAATGATTTCCCTCACACCTTCTCCCCTATAACCTCGTCTCTGACCTCTCTTCGCGTCAATATGCAAATTAACAAACATTATTTTTCGGCTCTTCTTGACAGGTTCTCTCTCTATTTGGTGGCCATTTTGTGCCGAGGTGGTTTCCAATTGGTTCCAGGCATTGTCCTTTGGCTTGTTGCTGTTGTTGTTGTTGGATAGGTCTCTGGGAAACAATACGGTCAATGCCAGAGGGGTAAGGGGGCGAGGGGAGGGGGGGGAAGGCCCAGCTGTCCCTACCTCTGCCCTCGCTGTAAGCTTGCTGGCTCTAAGCCAGAATACAGCCTTAAACAACACTGTACTGAACTGGACTGGCCTAAGGCAATGCAGACTGAACTGGACAAGCCTGGACTGCACTGGACTGGGATAAAATATACTGGACTGCTAAAATAGCAATATAAAAATCAATAACAGAAAAATGCTGAACATTTATTGATGAATCTTACAATACAATGTGCAGCAATCTGTATTTTAAGATTCACTAATTTATAGGTACTCTCGTGCGTAAATATCAAATCATTTGCATTTATTCCCACAGCCAAGAGGTGGTTAACTTAGCACAAATACTGAAAGCCTGGTGATACAGCAAGCCCCAGTCTGCCTATACATAGCCTCAATAACACCACAATGTGTTATTTTTGTACGTTAGCTTTCATACAGATTAAACAAACAAGATATGACAAATCATTTAGTATGCTCAAGACGTACTGACAAGTAAAAAAATTTAAACTCTGGCCAGAGTTTTGCTGTTTGTTAAGCCGTAAAAGTGATATCAATTTTCTGATCTAACTCTTGGCAATAAAATGAATAACTGTATTTTTTTAAATGGAAAGCTTTTCCTTTTAGATTACCTCATTACCTGATTATTATGCTAATCTGCGTCTTTTTCAAGCTGAAAACAATGCATTTTGGCCATGTAGAGACATGAAACCCAAGAAAAGGTCAGTTTAAACTGATCAGCTGCTTAAAAAAAACTTAAAGAAGAACATGGACATACATAGACATACATCCTTAAATACTGCCTTTAAGGATCAACTTCAGACCATTCTGGACCAAAGGCAGTAGAAACTGTTAACAGACTAGACTGCAATGAACTAGACTGGCCTTAATAAACTGCACAAGACTTAATTGAGTCTGAATCTGAGTCTGGAACGGGTTAGATTAGATTAGTTAAGATTAAATCGCAATCATCCCACTAGGGAATAAAATAAGTACTGGTAGGATGCATCAACAAAAGATTTGCCAACATTCATGAATACAAAAAAACTATGCATCTATGAATGAAAATGTTTAAAAAGTACAGATTCCAACATCACCAATGGACCTTTTGATACAAGAACTTCATCAGGGTAAAATCAGCGTCACTGTGTTATAAACCTTTTGGGGAGTGTAAAGATAGAGTTGTTTCCCGCTGTTACACCCGCTGCCCTTCCCTCCCGTCTCCACGCTTTACCTCAATGATGTCGGCGTTAGTCCGGCTCTCGTGGGGCTCATTGTACTCGGTGTACTTGAGCAGGACCTTGTCCATGTCGGTGCTGGCATACTGGAACAGCTTGTTGGAGTGGTTGAAGATAATGAGAGCGATCTCGCAGTCGCACAGGACGCTCAGCTCGTAGGCCTTCTTCATCAAACCGAACTTCCGCTTGGTGAACGTCACCTGTGGAGCGAGAAAAGGAGGGGAATGGGGAAGGAGAAAGAGGAAAAAAGAAAATTGAGTAATGGAGCAACATTCTTTAAAAAGTTAAACTGAAGTGAAAGCAAGGGCATTATCTCAGTCTTCTGACATTTCTTGTTTTAAGAAAAATATGTCTTTACAGCACCATTTCCCCTGAATGTTAGATGATGTGGGTCCCAGAGCTGGGCCAGGCCTCTGACAACATGCCAGGGATTATAGATGAGTCGTTTTCATTTTCAAGGGGCCAAAAATGTCTCTCTGGACTGCTGAGTTTCACATTCACAAATGAAAAATGTCCACATTTACAAGTTGCAAACATTTACAAAAATTACAGACTGATAACCATCTTTCTTTCCTTCCAAATTCAACATAAATCACATTAGCACAACCAAAAATAAAGAGCCACTTTAAGCAGACATTAAGCCTTTCCACAAAAACGTCTGGCTGACTTTCAGCAGCAAAGAAGCCAACTTTTTCTATTGCAGATGACTATCTCAGTTGTGCTGTAGTTAACTTTGTGTTTTGGTACATGTTAACGCTCCTACTCTCAGATGTCCATAAAGCCATAATATTCATTATCCATTTATTATCCATACTAAAAACAATTAGATTAAGGCCCTCAAGCAATTAACCAAATCAGTTATAGGTTAGTTTCTGATATATTCCAAAAAGGATGCTGACAGTGGTTTAGGCAGAGTCTGTTAACCCACTGGAGGCCCTGCATCGGTTTCACATTATGTGCAGACATGTTAGATTCTGACATTTAAATTAAAGAAAATTAATAACTAATTGTTGCTGTAATTTAAAAAATAAGCAATTAGAGGAGTATTCTTGCAGTGTCTTATAAAAACAACAAATTTTAGATCTGTAAATAATGCTCCTTTCAAATTGGTATTTTTGGAATTAAAGTAAAATCTGCAACTTTGAAGGAGCAGTTTAACATTTTGGTCAACATGCTGATACTTACTGAGACCTAAATTGATACCACTTGTTTGGTTTATTTGTGCAACAGTGAAACAGTAAAAACGACAAGTTGCACTTCTACAGTAAGTTATCTGACCTCACTGTGACTCAATCTCAGCCTTGGCAGCAAAGCAAAAAAACATATTGTTTTTAAACGCTGAGCTATTCCCTGGCGGCTCAACTTCATATCATCCTGGACCAGAGACTTTCAAACCAGCTTATTCTCAGTTAAACGGAAATAATCATTTGAGCTTTTCGCATTTCAAGACTAATTACAGTTTTATATTAATGCATTGAGGCTCGTGGTTTGAGAAAAAAGCAAGATTGATTGCAAAAAAATACTGAGTTAAACATACAAGATAGAGACATTTTTAGGAAAAAGACTTCTAGACAGAGTGTCTAAACACGCTCTCTTTCAAGTGCTCAGTTTGTATTTTGCGCACACACAGGCTTTCGCTTCCCTCCACACACTCCTCTCTCTCCCATCATATTCACTCTTTCCGTCGTTTTCACACTCTGTTATGCTCTTTTTCATGCTCTCTGTCTATGTCACACACTCTCTCCCGCTCTCTTTTCCACACTCTCCTTCTGTCACACGTTATTTCTCCCTTTCCCTCGCACACATAACACACACTCTTGTACAAGCCCCCTCAGTTGTGAACAAGCAGAACAGAACTGGGAGTGTAGCTGAAGCACAGGGTCCCTTGTTGTCTGCTGGTTGGCTTTAGAAGCGCTTCCCTGATATAACCAACTGGTATTTACAATCCAGGGAGATTTGGCTTTGTTTGGATTAAACACACAGGATTGCACAAACACAAACACACACAGGGAGAGAAAAGATTAGCAGAAGAAAAAGAAAGAAAAGGCTTCAGGTACTGCTACAATATCTGGTGTTTGATATGGGAGAAATGGAAATAAAAGCAAATGTGTACACAGATGTGTGAAAGGGGCTGGAAGGTTTCAAGCATGCTTCACTTCAGGACACACCCACAAGTGACATCAACACATTTTCCATCAGATAAAAAGCCAAAAAACCCCGCTGTGCCATCACTGATTGGAGCTGTGTCTTGAAGTGGAGCGTGACTGGAAATTTCTGCAGTTCTCTGAACTACATTATGTGATCAAAAAACCTTTTTACCCTAAATCTACATTTAACTTAAACCATCAAGACGTGTTTGTGTTGCACATTTGGAGGTCAGATTCACCAGTACGTGGGTTTATGAGAAAATCTGACGAAACCAATGACATGCCTATCAACCTGGGGCTTAGATTTCGTTTAAACATTAGGAGGGAAGCATTAAGCAGGGGTCTGGGTGTCCTCTCTTGTAAAAAAAAAAAAAAAAACAGAGCCTCAAACATTTGATTTCCTGCATTACTAGAGAATTTAAATGTACCAATTTGTGCCTTTTCTGTATCAATTTTAGCAGAAATGTCTTTTTTTTGTAAAGGAAACCCCAGAATTTAGGTACAATGATTAAATGTCCTAATGAAAGTCTATTGCTTTGGCACTATAGATGGGTTCAATAGACTTCTCCTTAAAATACAAGTACTTTTTGAGTTTTATTGTATATTTGCATGCTGAGAAAGTTGAGAAAAGTAAAACGGAGTTTCGAGACTGCTGAGGTCTTTTCTATTTATGGCAATTACACTGTACTTTAATTATACTGTCAGCAAATGAATGTATTAATGATACACTGACACTGCTTCTGGGGTTTACCTGCACTGATACCGACTGCATTTCTCTGGCTGCAGGCTGCTCTGCAGGCAAAACTGTTTTGAACTCAACTGTAATTGAAATGAATTGAATAAGGAAAGAGAGAAGAACAGATAGAGAGGTAGAGATAAGATAGAGACATTGAGGATGAAAGCGAGAAAAGCAGCCATGTGAGACCTTCAATCTCTCCATCTTTCTCTCCTGCAATCACTCCATCTCTCCTGTCTCTTGCTCCTCTTTGCTTCGGCATGCTTAAGCCTCGCTCATCCCTCCTTCTCTCTCTCTCTCTCTCTCTGTTTCTCTTCTCTCATTTTCTCGCCCTCGTTTTCTCTTCCTCTCTTCTCTCTCGCTTTTTTTTCCCACATCCTCCCTCCCTCCCT
>OMNN01051555.1:0-25071 GCA_900302755.1 Chromis chromis | reverse complement strand
CCCTCCTCCTCCTTCTCCTCCTCCTCCTCCCAGTGCTCATATGTGTAAACATCAGAAGTGGTGTAGCACTCTGATGCAGCAGAGACACGTGTTCTTCTCTGGACTCCACTGCCGCTCCAACACATTAATAAAGAAATGATTCAGAAAGGAGGCCCTCTCTGGATCTGTGCATTGTTGGGGTTGAGTTGATTGACAAGTGTGGCACCAAAACCCAATTAACTGCTCTGTCCAATCAGCAGCTCTCCTCCCAGGCTTTCATTTCCTTTTTTGTGAACCATCAGGTCACATAATCACACATTAGGCAACTCTGCACAGGTGTATTATAAATCCCTTTAGCTTCAAATTACCTCTTGTTGCCTTATTTCTAAATTAATTAGTTTAATTTGTAATTAAACCTCATGAGAATACATAATTTTATTAAATGAACCCCTTAAAACATCAATCAGCAAAAGAGTGTTTAATTGAAGCCATACTAAGATCTTCGGTTACTGCACAGCAAAAGATAAGCTCATATTAACACCATGCCAACAAGTGTGCATTCTTCCCCACATTTTTCTGCGGATATACACACATATGCAAATTGGACAGTGAGTCCATGTGGGGAGTTGGTGTCATGTTGCCATTCTAGCAAACACATGCTTTCAGTCTTGTAGCTGGAGTCTGTAATGTTTAATCTCATGTGATTGCATGTAAGTAATGTGATATTTCATTATCAAACATATTGTAAGATTACTGTTTATGCGCCCTTCCATGCTTTCCCTCTGTCTCCCTCTCTCTCTCTCTGGTGTTGTATTATTGTGGGAGAGCAGGTGCTGCCGGCCCAATTACCATACAGCTGAAAGCACAAAGAAAAAAAACTTTACTCCCTCTATGACTCCCCTCCTCCTCCCCTCCTTCTCCTCACAAAGTCCCTTAATGACAGCCACGCGAGTGACACACCACCAAGTCTTTTTTTACTGCCTCTACCAAAGAGCGAGTAAGGGGAAATACACAGGCATGCGGTGAAAACGAGGTTTTAGGTGTGTTGGCCCGTAGCCAATGTGCGTAATTTGGTGCGTCTTTACGCACTTTTTCTTTCAGGAACTATTTTGTTTTCGAACCCCCAAAGCTGATCTTTATTCACTCACAGTGATTCAAATAGTTTAAGACTGTGAATAGATAGATAACAGATAGATAGCTATTTTAAAAGAGTATATAGGAATTTGGGAAGAAAAGTCGTGGTTATTTTTTGGAAAGGGGTTATGGAATGTCAAATAATACACCTAATAGTGATGTTATTAAAGTATATTTGGACCTTTAAAAAAAGAAAAAAAGAAACTCGCATCGATCAAACAAATCCTGTCTGACATTTTTATTTCCCCATTAAATCAGCCACACAGGGTGCCAACAAGACAATTTCTGTAACACAGCAAACAGCAGCTGTTTATATGACGAGTGCGCACGTGGATAGATATGTCTACAAGCCGAGAAATAAAGATAAGGTAATAAGAGCAGATCGACTTGTTTTGGGGGGTGTGAACATGTGAAAACCACGGCAGGGGTAACACCATAGGAATGCGGCGGAGCAGATGGTCGTTGTAGCGCAGTTGGGACTGGCTGGCTGGCTGGTTGGTTGGCTGGCTGGCTGGCTGGCCGGCTGGCCATGCAAGGAGCGGGGCCAGCCAGGGCTTTACCATAACCCCAAATATGAGAAGCCACCGTCAGACTGGCTGCTGCGTATATAAATCTCCTGATGGAGCAGTGGAGGATTTCGTGCAGAGGTTAAAGAATTTGTCGGAATGTAAATGGGCCCTGTGTGTATGTGTGTGTGTTGTGGAGGAGGGAGGCATCAGGGGGGGAAACAAGGGGTTGTTGCACATTTAACAGCTCACTAGCCATTTGGTCTGTCCCTTTGAGAGAAAGAGAGGAGGGGGGCGGGTTTAGAAAAAAGTTGTGCCCCCCCTCCCCTCCTCCTCCTCCTCCTCCCCCTCCTCTTTCTTTGTGATGGCCCCGGGGCGGACTTGTGGTGGTGGTGGAGGGAGGGGAAGAAGAGGAGCAGAGGGGCTCATTTGCATCTTATTACCCTTCGCCTGCTGGCCCGGTATAAAACCCTGCGCAGGGCAGAAGAGCCATCAGACATATGCACTGTTACAGCAGGAGAAGCAGAGAGGGACGGAGACTTGTTTTCTGTGTTCAGGATCAGCATATGATGAGCAATCAAGTGGAAAAACAAACAAGGCAATCGAGAGCTGCGTCCACACCGATTGATTGGAATTAACTCTTACATTTCATCGGGGATTTCATTCACGCTTCTTCAAGGGGATCCTACTGCTGAGGATTACTTTACACTGAAGAATTCTTTCTGTCAAAAACTCACGCATCCTATGGGAGAATAGAGAGGCAGGAAGACAGACGCACCAAAGGAGAAAAAAAAGTTTCACTTCATCTCCTCTCCTGTGCGTAAAAAAACACTCACCTTGACTGTGACACTGCGGAAAGCTTTTAACACTTTCTCCATGATTGTTTGAGCCTGGCTGCACGGACCTGTGGAGCTTTCACTGCTTGTTGAGGGGCTGTCAACACAATGGGACGCCTGTGTCTGCTCCTGGTTGTCAGTCTGTCTCTGCTCACCTGCCAGGTAGGTCCACAGAAAGAGCGTCAAGAGTGCGTCTTTACGCACGCTGTTTGTCTGCATATATTTTACAGTAACATTTCAAATACACACTTTTTATGATTGATGCACATATTTCCAATACTTCACCAGCATCAGACTTACTGGGTTGATTTGGTTCGTAGGTTCTGTGCTCTGGAGTGTTTGAGCTGAAGCTGCAGGAGTTTCTCAACAAGAAAGGGATTCAGGGGAACGCCAACTGCTGCCCGGGAGGCTCCGCTCATCCGCAGGGCCACCAGCAGTGCGAGTGCAAGACTTTCTTTCGGGTCTGTCTGAAGCATTATCAAGCCAACGTCTCCCCCGAGCCTCCCTGCACCTACGGCGGGGCTGTGACTCCCGTCCTCGGCTCCAACTCCTTCCAGGTGCCGGAGACCAACGCGGACACATTCACCAACCCAATCCGATTTGCCTTCGGCTTCACATGGCCTGTGAGTACTTATCTTATGAGGAATATTAGTTATCATAATGTATTAATGACACCCCCCAATAAAGATAATACTACTTTATGATAACTTTAACGGCATTTTTTGCACAATTCTTGGCATTTTGCCTCCAAAGACGCCAACTTTCCTGCAGGATCCATGTAGATTATTAAATATGCATTAATTTATTTAATATTCTGTTTATGTGATAAGTGTTACATACTACAGTTTTAGAGAGTAGGTAATGAAAACCATGAGCAGACTGTGAAATTATTCCAGTGGGACGTATTAGCTTTGAAGAGTGCAAAACGCAACAGATGCTCCCAAACTCAACACTTGTGAGGGTCTTTGTCAGCAGTGTGTGAGAGGGGCTATTGTAGTATTTCTGTGCTCTTTGGTAGGATAAAATGGGGAGGGGAGGAGGGTGTGTGTGAGAGAGAAGAGGCGAAGGAGGAGGGGGTGTTTCACCAAACGCTTCTCTCCTCCGACCAACCGTGGTGGGAAATTTAACATCCTCTGAGTTGGCACATCATTGGCAGCGCAGCGTGAAATTCCGCCTCGTTTGGTTTTACGGCGGTGTCAGAGTGTGATAGTGGCAGGGGTGTGAAAAGGGAGCAGGTAGCAGGCCTTATTAGGCCCCTAATCAACACGGGAATTAGGCTGTGAAGTTTATTGGGAGGCCTCCTGATGGCCCTCTGCTGCCCTGCAGAGGGAGTGAGGCCTCCAGGCCGAGCAGCTGTTGACTCTCTCTGTCTCTCCTCAGGGGACGTTTTCACTGATCATTGAAGCTCTGCACACTGACTCCCTGGACGACCTGGCAACAGGTGGGTGACAGCCAGAGAAGGCAGCAGTGTAACTCAAAGACAGACCAGAAGGCTGATGGTGGCCTTGTTTTCCTTGGTGTGGCCTGTTTTTCACTTAGTGCTCAGTCATTTGTGATGAACAGGACCACACTAAGTTTGATTAATGTCTGCTATTTTTCTTCTTTGTGACATTTTTCTGGCAATGTATGAATTACTACACACAGATCTAACATACATTATATTTAACTGTCACTTCAGTTGATTCATTGGCCTTCAATTTATGTCACACAAATGAGAAAAAAGAGATAAAATCGCATCATATAAATGTACAAACTATCTGTAAAATGCCAAATAATTTAATCCAACAGCCACTTTCTGTAGATTTATTTGTGCCTCATGATAATAAGCATCTCAATTCCAATACATTGTGCCCTGTGGTGAGATTTGCTGCTGCCATCTTTATGTTTTGCTCTTATCACTGCAGCACAGTTAAGTGTGTGTGGCAGAGGTGGACATAAAGGAAAATCAGGTGGACAATACAGTTTATATTGTGCAATCTGGCTCTATTTGTAAAAGAGCTCACAAGAGACAAATTGTTTTAATTCTGACAGCAACATCCACCACTTGGAACCATTAAAAGTATTTTATTTTTGACCATTCTGCAACCTCATATTCAAAAATACTAACTTGTAACTGACATGTAATAAACAAAGTTAGTATAACTGACAACTTACAACAATAATAGGATCATTAGACCCCCTGTGCACCAGCAGAACATCTTGCTGTTCAATCTTGATTCTAACATTACCAACACATAACCTGTAACAAGCTGTGTGACTTACTTTTACAGACAACCCAGAACGTCTGATCAGCAGAATCACCACTCAGCGACACCTCACTGTAGGAGAAGAATGGTCCAAAGACATGCAGACAGCAGGCAGGACAGAGCTGCGTTACTCCTACCGCTTCCAGTGTGATGAGCACTACTACGGCGACGGCTGCTCCGTCTTCTGCCGACCCAGAGACGATGCTTTTGGACACTTCACCTGCGGCGAGCGTGGAGAGATCATATGCAACTCTGGCTGGAAGGGACAGTACTGCACAGAACGTGAGTGGCTTTGCTTATTAAACTTGAGGAAGGGCCATAAATGGGAGATAAAAGGAACAAACACTTGTTCACCTTGATGCAGGAGTTAATATTTAAATCTGCTGGCAGCTGCTGGTGGGATAGATAAGCTGAAGGAGCAGCACAGTCATTATTTTTAAGTGCTGATGTTTACACAATCCCAAATACTGCCTCAATATTAACGCAGTAATAACAATTCTGCATGTTTACATTAGTTTTCAAATCACCATAATCTTGAAAAATAGTTCTTTAACTCTCAAAACTAAACAAACCAAGACTTTGAGGGTTATGGATTTCTATACAGTTTATAAATCTACCTCTCAAAGTTCATTTCCCCAACAGTCATTTGCCTCTCTTTATTGTTTAGGGACTTTTTCCACCTCATAATGCGGGGCCCGTGTGCAACAGGCGTCAGTTAGTTATCCCATAGCACCAGAGGCCTCCATTCTAATGAGCCGCAGTGGCTCCTCAGTAATTCACACGCCGCGTGCCTTCCATTAGACCACTGGGGCCTCCTCGCCCCAAACCTCCTCCCCGATTGGCCAAGTGGGGGTCCTGTATTGTTGTGGCCCGGGCTGGTGATTGGCCGAGCGGGGTTGTGTATTGTTGTGGAGGGGGCAGCTGCTCGGTGAGAGGAGACAATGGAGCAGCTGTCTGGTGGTTAGCTCCACACAGACCAGCTGGCCCTGGGGGGGAGGAGGAGGAGGAGGAGGGGAGTGAGGAGAGACGGGAGCAGCGGAGGAGGGAGAGGAGGGGAGAGGAGAGGAGAAGAGAGGAAGAAGAGAGGAGGAGAAGTTAGGGGATAGGTGGATGGAGGAGTAAGGGAGGAGAGGAGTATCAGAGGGAGGTGGAGGAAGAGGAGGAGAGGGGCCAAGGGTGAGAAAAGGGACTTCTGACCCACAGTCAAGGGGAGAAAGGAGGCTTTGTGAGGGGCGCTTTTGTGTTGGAGACAAACCATGTTAAAAGAGAGGGCTTGTTGGCTGGTTCCCCCGTTTGGTGACCAAAACTGCAAGCTGAAAGGTGACATTTACAGCAATTTTTTGTGGCACTGAAGAAAGCAACACATGTCAGCCTGAAGTCAAGAATGACCTGATGACACTGATTAACCTCCAGACTTTTGGTTCAGAGAAACTACCAAACATGGCCAATTTGTCCTCTGTGACCAGCTAAAACTAGAAAGAGAGAATAAAAGAGACTGTAGACAGACTGACAGCTGGGCAGGTAAACATGTGGGATAAACAGAAGCGACACCAGACAGGCTGAAAGACCCACAAACAGATAAGAATGCCGGGGCGCCAACCAGACAGACAGGCAAGCAGGCAGCGGTTTGAAAAGGCTCTCAGTGAATGGGAGATTGATGGAGGGCAAACAGTCCCATTTCCCATGATTCACCTGGCACTATTTGTTTCCTCTCTGCAGCGATCTGCCTCCCTGGATGTGATGAAGAACATGGTTTCTGTGATAAACCAGGAGAGTGCAAGTAAGTTTAAAAAACTGCTTCGATGGATCCCTAGTTTTCATATATAAATGTAACAATCAATCCTCCAGTCGTTTTTTAGTCACAGTACATCTTGTTTCTGTCATTAACAATATTAAATCAATGTTGTGTTCCCTCCCAGGTGTCGTGTGGGCTTCAGTGGGCGTTACTGTGATGACTGCATCCGTTACCCAGGCTGCCTCCATGGCACCTGCCAACAACCTTGGCAATGCAACTGCCAGGAGGGATGGGGTGGCCTCTTCTGCAACCAGGGTGAGTTTACAGACAGATTTACTATGTAGTTGTGCCTCCCATAGGATGCAGTCAGCCCTCTCTGCTTCATATGTAAACTGTATTGTTCATTAATGTTGTCTATTGTTGGTGTTTCCAGATCTGAACTACTGTACACACCACAAACCCTGCCTTAATGGAGCCACCTGCACCAACACTGGTCAGGGCAGCTACACTTGTTCCTGCCTGCCTGGATACACCGGAGCCAGCTGTGAGATTCAGGTCAACGAATGTTCTGGAAATCCTTGTCGCAACGGAGGCAGCTGCACTGTGAGTATCACTTTAGAAGAGGACAGGTGACGTGTAAACAAAAGCAAGTATGGAAAGAAGCCTGTGTGTAACCACTGCTTACATTCTTTCCAATATAGGACAATGACAGTGGCTATAAGTGCACCTGTCCACCTGGTTTCTATGGCAACAACTGCGAGTTAAGTGCCAATACGTGTGCAGATGGGCCTTGCTTCAATGGTGGCCGTTGTGTCGACAACCCTGAAGGTGGCTACTTCTGCCAGTGCCCGATGGGGTATGCTGGCTTCAACTGCGAGAAGAAAATCGACCACTGCTCCTCCAACCCATGTTTAAATGGTACGTTGTCTTCTGTGTTTGCATGTTTACCTACACCTACAATTACACCTAAACCTAGAGTTAAAATATCTGGAGACTAATCCTTGGTCTTTATCTAAATCCCTCTGCAGGTGCAGAATGTGTGGATCTGGTGAACTCCTACCTCTGTCAGTGTCCTGAAGGGTTTTCTGGTCCTAACTGCGAGGACAGCATCAGCATTTCTGGAAACTGTCTGTCCTTCCCCTGTCAGAACGGTGGGACGTGTCAGGAGGGAGTCAGTGGCTACACCTGCACCTGCCCTCCAGGTATGACAGCACTCAACTGATTCTTCTGTGTTTATATTCTTTTTTGATGTATTTTTGTATCAGTTTTTCAGACTCTCAAACTCCTTTTGCAGGTTACACAGGTAAAAACTGCAGTTCCCCAATCTCCCGCTGTCATCACAATCCCTGCCACAATGGGGCCACTTGCCATGAGCGTGGCGGTCGCTATGTGTGCGCCTGTGTGCCCGGCTACGGCGGTCACAACTGCCAGTTCCTCTTACCAGATGTTCCCAGGGGCCAACCGGTTGTGGACGGACCAGATCGGATATATTCCCCAGATACAGAAAATGTGGAGGACAAGGAGGATGACGACAGCGGATTTCCTTGGACGGCTGTGTGTGCCGGTGT
This sequence comes from Chromis chromis, assembly GCA_900302755.1. Lineage (NCBI taxonomy): Eukaryota > Metazoa > Chordata > Actinopteri > Pomacentridae > Chromis > Chromis chromis. Next base: position 17,067 of record OMNN01051555.1, on the reverse strand, counting down.
CTTCCTCGTTCTTGTGATCCTGATCGGCTGCTCGGTCCTGGTGGTCTACATTCGGGTCAAGCTGCAGGAGCGACACACTCACCATGGTGACAACGTCCACAGCGACAGCCGTGAGACCATGAACAACCTGACAACCACCAACAACTGCCTCCGCAGTGACAAAGAACTGGGTGCTATGATGACAACATCGATTAAAAATACCAACAAGAAGGCAGATTACCATTCGGACCTTGCCGGGTCACTGGGTGGTCTGAGTGGAATCAGTGGCCTCAACGGATCAGAGAAGAACGGCTTTAAGACCCGCTACCCCAGCGTGGAGTACAACCTGGTCCACGAGCTCCGGCCTGAGGAGCTGTCACTGTGTAAAGAAGAGGACAATGGTGAGCCAGAGGCCAAATGTGAAATGCTGGATGAATCTGACACAGAGGAAACATACAGAAAGAGACACAACAGGTACACAGCTGTCAAAATATATACTTACATTGGTACACTACTTTGAAATTTTGCATGCCTTAAACTAAGCTGCTTAAAGTGCAGGTATCACCCTAAATACAGTGAAGCATGTGTTGTGTGAAGGACAGTATTTGTGACCTTGTTTGTGTTCTTTATTCCACAGTGGTGCATCAGAAAAGAAAGCAGCAGCAGAGTTACCAAGCTGCAGCGAAGCAAAATATCAGTCCTCCACTGATTTGAACTGTCATGCAGCGAGCGATCTTAAATACCAGTCGACTAGTGACATCAAATTCCAGTCAACCAGTGATGTGGAATACAACAGTCCCAGTGACAGCCGGTACCAGAGTACCACCGACACCAAATACCAGTCCGTCTATGTCATATCGGACCAGAAGGATGAATGTATCATCGCTACTGAGGTGAGGACACAAAAATGGAATTATGTGCTCAAAAAATTAACTAAATAATTGAACTTCAACCAGCATTTGTGTAAAAACAAACTAATTATGGATTTTCTTTCTATCTGTATTACAGGTATGATACCAGTCAAGACCAGACCAGACCAGGTTCCTCTGGTTGATGGCGGTCTACACCAGCCTTGAGCAGTAGAGCTCAGCTTGTCTCTGGGAGGTTTTACTCCTGCTGTTTGCTGCTGTTCCCTGGGATTTACCAGAGGACTTTGAGCCAAGGCGCTGATGAGCCAGCGCAGAGTCAGTACCGACTTGGCAAGGACTAAGTACTACAGTAGTACTACGGGTTAATTGTGGATATTTTTGACCTTCGATGGATGTAGGTCTAATGCTGACTCAGTGCTATGGATGAAGCACCAGAAGACAGTGTTGCCACTTGTACAGACTTCGTACAGACACAGTGCTGACTGATGCAGTCAAATGAAGGCTGCTGGAGAACTGATGAAGGGCTCGTAGATTTACTGCTCCTAACAGGATGAACTCTCTTCCCCTGATTGACTTGGATGTTGACCGATAATATTGTAGTACCATGGCGTACTGATTGAATGAACAGTTTAGTACCTTTAGAGTACTGAGAACTTTTGAAGTACTGTTGTAGTACTGTTATGTGCTGTGGTTTTACAATGCAGTGTAAAATCTGACATGGATGTTGAGTAGTTCATGTTCTGCGCAGTGCTGCAGAGTGGAGGGTGAAGCTGCAGTAACATTAGAAGTCCCTGAGCTGCTGTGTTCATTGTTAAGAATTAATTCTATAAATCTTAATCTGAGCTTTCCTGACAACACTAAAAAAGAAAAATAAACAGTGGGACTTTTGCAGCAGATGAGCATCTTCAACTCTGCAGCACTGACAGAGACAGTGTCGGCTGAGCTGGTTCTCAGCAGAAAATAGAGAACTGAAGACTCCAGTAGTGACTGCAGATCGATCCAACATGGATTCTGTTGGGCCATACTGGCCTCTGACCCCTGAAGGTTGTGATACACAGGGCAATGTTTGGGCAGGGCAACTTAGGAAACACTTTCAGCATTAGAGAACAAATCAAACAAAACACATGTGACGTTTAATTCATCTGTGATTTCTATTGTTGAACTTAATCTGCTGCATATCCATTTACAGAAAGTTTCCTGGAGTCAGTGTAATTAAGGTCGCATCAATCTTGCACCTACTCAACACTGACAGTTTGGCCTTTTTTTCCCCCCCGACCTCTAATGATGCTGTTGTTGTTCCAAGTAGGCCGAGTTATAAAGGACTAGTCTTAACTGCCAAGACCTCATTGCACTATGGAGGTGTGTGTGTGTGCATGTGTGTGTGTGTGTGTGTGTGTGTGTGTGTGAGTGTGTGTGTACACAAGAGGTAATGCCTGTGTATGGTGTCAATGTATGCACTGCCCACTCCCACTCCCCTCACTCCCAGTCTTCCACTATTAGCCAATTCAAGGACACCGTCACCCTGCCTGCCGCTGGTTAGGATCATTGGTTTTTTATTTTATTTGTTATCTAAAGAAAGATGTATTCTTTTAATTTAATTATGTAATTATTTGTGCTCCATTTCATTGTGATGTTTTTTTTGTTAAACCTGTTATAATTTAAGTTGGATTGTTTTTATTTGGCAGATAATGTATGTATGTAAGTATGTATGCATGTATGTGTTAGGCACTTGAGACCACTGTGACTGTGTTGTATTTAAGAGAAAAGTCGTATGTACAGAGCCTGTCATTTTTATTACTGGAAAAAAAAACACGCAATATTTTTCCAAAATAAAAGAGGAATGAAATATAGCACAACTGGTATTGAATGATTTTATTTTTATGCATGTTTGTTTTTTCATACTTGAGAAAGGAGCAGAGCGATTAAGACACTTCCTTTTGTGTGTTCACCATTTTAAAGGATGGCAATGCAATATCAGCAAAACAAAACATAAAAGTATACAGTCATGTGCAGCCATTTTTACATTCACCTTAAAAGCTATCTAACAAATTCAAGCCGAGGGATTTGTTGTCACTAAGTGATTGTATAAGTGGTATTCATGTGTGTGTGTGAGTGTGTGTGTGTGTGTTTGTCTGACGCAGCAGAAGACTGTCTCCTTGTGGAACCACTAAATGAGACAAAGACACACCCCATAATCATAGACCGCTTAGCTAGCCTCCTCTGAGGCCGGAGCCATCTCTTTGTGTGTATTTGCGTGTGTGTGTGTGTGTGAGTATTTTTATGTGTGTGTGTGTGTCCACATGTGCACGACTCTGTAAGTGTGTATTTACATTAGTCTGTGCCTTAATGTGTTTGTGAATGAATCTTTTTTTTTCTTCTGTGAGCCTCTGTACACTAGTATCTGTGCATGTGTGTGTGATCTTGTTTTAAGCAGAGGGGTATTTATAGCCAGAGAAAGAAACCACCAGTCTGGATTTAGTCCCGGTTGCCCCTGACTGACTACTCTGTGTGTACGAGTGTGTGAGTGTGTGTGTGTGTGTCATTTAGCGACCACTGGGAGCATAGAAGTAGTCATCAAAGAAACTCATCTGGTTTGCAGTCTTATATAAACACACACACACACAAGACGGTGAAATTAGATGACGGATGATCAGAAATTTACTACAATTACAGAGGATAAACTGTATTAAGTGTCGACATGGAGCACATCGGCACACACACACACACCGAGGTCATGGCCTGGCTGACTGAAGTAGGAAAGTCTACATAAGTTACTTTATTCCTTCGTGTACTGACACAGAGTTATATGTGAGTAAAGCATCCTTCACATCCCAACTGGCTTCACAGAGCAGCACATCGTACCAGTGACCTGCCCGCCGGCTGTAGACACGGTGACGGTTGCCCTTCCAAAGACTGCGACTGTGGCTGCTCAAAAAGTATTTGCTTGTATTACACAAGCAGCAGGCAGTTGTTAGCACATACCATGCTAAGCTTTTTAACTTAACTTTTTTTCAGTGCCACAATAGCTTTTCGCTGAGTTGGAAAATCACAGGAGACAGGCTTAAAGCTGGTCCTTTGTTGTTGTTAGGCTGTCCTCCGGCCCCCGAACAGTCACACACACTCGCGTCCTCCCTCTCTGCATCTCTCTGGTGTCAATAGTCAGACAAAGCCCCGGTCACTGGCTGCCATATGCTGCCCTGCTGCACATAAAGAACAGCACTCTTTGAACTTCTGAGGGGGAAATCGAAACTTCTTCATGGTCAGATAGATAGAGAAGTGTTTATTCAGTCAGTCACTCCCATGTTCACAGGGACTTGTTTCTCTCTCTCATGTGGCACTCATCTTTCTGAACACAGCTCTTAAAGATGTCCAAGTTGTATCGTCATTCATATTGTAGGACCTTCATCATTTGGTAACATGGGCGAAGTTTAACTTCAACAACAAAAAGAAACGCAAAACATAAATATGTGTGTCGGATGATTTCGCCTCATTCACGCTCTCCCCCTCTCTCCTCTCATACACTTTTTATTCTGACAGGGAGTAGGCAGGACCGTAGCTAATCCGGAGAACAGGCTGTTTAAGTGTGTCTCTGCTATAATCTGATTAATCTGTCCATTCATACACTCCTCCTCTCCTCTCTCCTTCTCTCCTCTCTCCTCGATCTGTTTGAATGTGTGTGTCTGTTGTGTGTAACTCTGCATGTGTGTGTTTGTGTGAGACAGAGAGAGATCAGTGGGAAGAGGGTAACAGGGGAGGACGAAAAAAGCTCACACTTGGCCACTGACCCTTCTTTTGTCCATGCACCGGTCACCTGTCATATGCGCACACACACACACGCACGCACGCACGCACACGCACACGCACACGCACACGCACACAACCACAGCAGGGCTTTATTGAAAGTGGTTGAAACTGGAGAGACCCCTCATGGTAGAAGGGTGCCACTCAAACCTGGAACGCCATCCAGGTTTGAGTCCACATGTCAGGCCTTTACCTCCTCACTTTGCGTCATCTCTCTAATAAACATATACAATTCTCCATGCATATAAAGCACTGTGCAGAAATTGAAGGACTTTAGATGTTTAAGTTCTTACCCAGTATCACTCAGTACCATCATGGAGGCATCTGATTGGTCTCAAAGTTAATTTTGCAGCATGATAGGAGCTTTATCAAATCAGTCTGGAATTACATGAAGAGACAATGAAATGGTCAAAATTCACAGAAGAACTGTTTCCAAGATGCTCTGAACAGCCTGCCTTAAAAAAACAGTTTAAGTCTGATAAAGAGTAGGAGATCTGATTCTGTTTTAGTGCCTAATTTTGAAAGCATCCTCATCTGACTTTCAGCCTCGAAAGCTTTTATACATTAAAGTCTAAAATCTATCTAAAGGATTTATTCTGGGAATTTACATTAGCTTTAAATGCAGTAGTCATATGTATTAAAAACAATACAACACAGTTTATTTGACACGTAAGAGAGAATTCATCTCTTCTCTTTGCTCTGACAAACAGTGCCTGAAGAAAACCTCAATTTCATTTTGGATGGATTTTGATCCATACAAACAGATGATTACATATGTATTAACGTGTTTAAGGGTTTCCTCTGAGCTTTTAGTTATTGTGGCTTCACCAGGTTGTCGCGTGTTAAAGATACATTTTCATTTTTGTGTTTTTCAGTTTACCTGAAAACATTTCATGGCTTCTAAAACATACAAATGTAAAGCAAATATTAGGGATTGGATAAGGGATATCTGATATTGCTGATACATGCACATATTATTTTCATCTAATTGCAGAGAACGTCAAGTTGTTCCTGTATAGGAGTTGACATATTATTCTGCCTACTGTCATCATGAAGGTGCAGACAGAAAAACATGTCATTTTGATTTTTTATCTAACTTTTGCAAACGAAAATGTAAATCTTTAGCCTAACAGACATCTTCTGCTCATTTTGGGCCAATGCTGTTAGTTCATGTTAAAGCCTTTATCAGCTAATACCAACGATGGTGCTGATATCAATGTGCATCTTTAAAAAGGATGAAACACCAGAAAAGAGCGTTTCATTTTCTAGATGAATCTACTTTTGTATGCATACTCCTCTTTCTTCCAACTTCACTTGTTTTGACCAAGCCGGAAATTAAAAAACCTGTTTCTGATCGACTGATGTGCTGCTTTAGCTCATTCACTGATGTTTACGACTAACTTAAACGCCAATTGATCGCTAAATATTAACAGAAAGGTCTTTGCTTTAAAAATTTCGATTCATTGAAACACACAGTAAATGCCAATCCTTTCTCTCTCTCTGTGTTGTCACCTTTTTGCTGATTCGCGGTTTCAAGAAAACAGCATCATAACAGTGACTCATTGACTTTACACCCCTCTCCACTCTGTCTATTATTAGCATTTCAATTTGTCACCAGCACAAATCCCCACACACACAGAGCATCACTGACTAGAGATTTTTGGGCTAAATCTTGTGGGAAAACAGAGATTTCTCTCTCAGCCATCCTCCATTGTTGAGTTTGAACAAACGAAGTGACCACAGCAGCTCGAGTCACACAATGACAGACAGCTTATTCAGCTACTTCATCTGTCGCAGCTCCCCAGGGACCAGGCTCTGATCTTTTCCCAGAGCTCCATCTCTCTCTTTCACTCACTTCACCCCCTCTTTCTTTTCCTGATTGTCTCTCTCGGACTCTGTTAATATTTGCAGAACACGACTCTGATACTTTTCGTTTGTCCTTTTCTAATATATTTTTTAAATCATAGTTTTGGGGTCGTAAGTGAAAAGCTATTAAAGCGAACCGCATTTCTCGCCTCTCTTTGAGAGCATTGTTTTTGTTTGTATTTTGTTTATTGTCATCTCTCCCTGGGGGTTAAAGTGGTTGTAAAGACAGAGTCATTCCTTCAGAGACACCAGCTCCCATCAGCACCTTCTGGTCATTACTGGTGCATCGTGGGAACAGCTTGGCGAGGACAATGATTGGCTAGAACAATGAAGCTGGGGGGCAACACAAAGGACACGCCCACTGCATGATGGGAAAGAGCAGCAGAGGAAGCAGATGTTGAAACAGAGGACACACAGGAGGGGAGAGAGAGATACAGAGACAGCAGATGTCTCTCTATCTCTCTCTCTCTCTCTCTCTCTGATGAGTTGGATTTATATTCACATCTTTAGCAGCAGGTGAGAAGATACAGAAGATTTACCTGCTTTTGACAAAATGATGCGACTTTGTTCACCAAGTCCGGAGCAGAAAAGGCTGCTCAAACATTCTCTGTTGTGGTTGAGTGTCTCTGTGGGCTGTGGGATGTTTCCTGGGATGAGACTTTTAAAACCAAGTTCGCCTTAAATTTCTTCTTAATCCTCCAAACTCTTGTTGTCTTTAACATGTAATATCTTACATAGAGATCAATAATGAATTACTTTAAAGGCGAAAGCTGACGTGCAGATGCTTCAATACAAGGCACAAAGAGTCAGTGTAAGGTGTGTAATGATGTGTGTGGGTATAAAAATAATATGAATCATATGCTGGGACTGCAGTCACCAGATCTCAACACATGATGACTGATGTGTTTGTCTTCTCCAGCACCATTATTTACACACAGAATGAGGCCTGTGTGAGCTGGTGGGATACTAGGCGTGTTAGCAGGAAACATTTATCTTAGTTTGATTTAGACAGCCGAGAAGACTCGGAAAGTTGCGGGCAAAAGTAGAATGACGTAAAACTCATAAGTCAGATTTAAACTCACAAGAACTGTCAACAATCAAAGCAGTTTGAGTGCCACTAGCTGTGTTTACATGTAACTGTAAAGCGAACTTGAACAAGCCAACCAAAGAAAACTTGAAAGAAGAATACGAAACAAACAAAACCCGTTTCCTTGGTCATCTATGACAGAAGGTTGTAGTTCTTCAAGGATTTTATTTAAGTGGGCATGTTGTAATTACTCTTTCATGTCAGCTAATATTTTCCATGTTTCATTCAAAGACTGAGTATTAAAGATGGACGTATCTTCTAGGTAGGAAAAGTGAGCGTTCTTTATAGCAGCCAGCAGGGGGTGACTCTCTAGTTGCACAAAGAAGTGCATTTGTAAAGAAGTCTATGAGAAAATGACCCTACTACTCACTTGGTTTGTTACCTCAGTACACATTTTCCTAACATGTTTATGGTTTTAAACCCAAATTTCAAGTGTGCTTCAACACAGCATGATGTTCAATTTGTAAATATTTATCTCATTTACAGTCAAATGGACGATAAAGCAGGGGACATTTTAGCATGTGGCTTGATTGACAGGTTGCTACCACATGCACAGTGTCCTTGAGTCCCCTCGTCACATCAGGTTTCAAAAATACAAGATGTTGACAACTAAATTACACAATCAAGCCTTCAAAATGGCAGTCTACAATGCAATGGGCAACGTTATGGCCTCAGTGTCCATCTTTTATATACAGTCTGTGGGTTCGTGCTATCTGGAGAGTCTAGAAGCGGAAACAGTGGATCAGTGAGTTAAATGTTTGCAATGTCCGAACTTATTCCAAAAAGATGTTTTGATCTCCCATGAAGCACATTAACCCGTTTTTTTTTTTTTTTTAGAAAAATCAAAAACAACCTAAAGTGGATGTAATAACTTTTTTGAGGGAGTTTATTTTGTTCAGTTTTTTAATTTTGCTGCTGCAGCTCCATTTGTGTCTGGTTTTTCCTGTTGACCTCATGCAGAGTGGAGTTTTGACGATGGAAAAACATTTTTAACAAGGAGTCATACCTTCAGTTCAATCTTATTTCTGCTGCTTAACAATAAAAACATAAAAATTGCACCAACCACTATGAAGGCACATCTACCTTAACGATCTTTAAATTCAAAAACTGACTTCACGGATACCTTTAAATGCTGAGAGTTGAGGCTTATAAATTACATTACTTCTGCTTTTACACATTTTCAAGACATTTACTTTCTATCTAAGCTTTACATCTCATCATTTTTAACCATTTTTATGTCTTTGTGTAACACGCTAAAACTCCATTCTGTTACTTTATGAAATTCAGAGTATTAACACATTTGTAGATGGAGATAGTTTCCAGTAACAACACAATGTCCTGGTTTGCCTTCACGAGCCGCTCACACCTACTTTGTTGGTTCATGGGAATACACCCTTGTCTTCAATGCTGCCATTCATGATGGCTAGACAAATTAGACAGCAAATTCACACAATGATACTTGCCAATTCATCCCATGAAGACAAAAAGGCGAACAGCTGATGGGAACAAATCTCCCCGTGTTCACTCACGGTGCCACGAGGGAGCAGCCATCACTTCAAGTAAAAAGCAATTGAGACGTCAACTAAGGTTGGCAGATTTGATAGACAAAAATTTGGGTTGCCAGGTCTGATCCGCTGACACGAGGGGAGTGGTCGAGATGTAGTAAAGTGTGCTCTGGGATATTTGTGTGATTAGGCGCTGTGTCTGTGTGTGTATGCTCTTTGTTTTCGTGTGTGTGGTGTGTATGTGTGGGAATGGACCCCGGTCTGACTTGTTGATTAATGGCCAGTGTGTGTATGTGTGAAAACGCTCCCGGTCCTGTTTCCATGCTAATGAGTAGCGGCAGATGGGAGAGAGGAGGCCGGACCAACAATGAACAAACGCACCAGCAGCCGTACGACTTAAAAAGACCAAACAGACCCTCCTGTATGCTTCTTCCTCGCAGACAAATACTCTGATATTGTGACTTTTCCTCTTGTTGGCGGGACCATGTAAACACTGAGAACAGTCGACTCTATCATGAATATGATGACGGCCTGGTGGGATATGCTAACAGCAAGCAGGACACTAGCATAATGTGCTTTAGTGTTATCTCCTGTGGAGCATAAATCACTTTTGGAGTTGTAGTGTGACCTAACGCTGCAACTCAGAGAAACAATGGAGAATTTCAGTATCAACTGTCTATAAGAACATATTTACAACCTTTTGACATTTCATCAATGTTTCTCACAAATATTGCCTTGTGCTGTCTGTTCCACTTGATAAAAACATGTTGAATTCTCCATTTATATGCATGAAATTTTACTTTGGCCCAGCTGACATCCACACAAGGTTTCACCATCCAAGTTTGGTGTTCAGAGTTTGAATTTACAAAGCAAAATGTACATTCTACAATTAGATATGTATTTGTTACCTCATAATAAAACAGCTGAAAGGAATACTGGACCTAATACACGCTCAGATGACTGCTCCAGTTTTATTCACTGTGCACCTGCAACATGGAATAACTTGCAAAACAACATAAAGTTTGACTCAATTCTAAACTTTTAGGAATTAATTCATCTCAATGTACTCCGTGTTTAAATAAAGGTTAAATTAATATATATATAGACCCCTCAAGAGACCTGGAATAAGATGTTTTTGTGTGCAAATGTTTTAAAGGTAGAGTCTGTGATTCGAGAGAAAGATTGTTAAGTAGATTGAACGGAGCTAGTTAACATGACAGAAGTTATCTTGATGATAGATTTAGCAGCATTTCCCTCCCACTGTCTCCTCATATTACTGCAGATGTAAGAGAAATCTGTTTAACACACACAATTAAGTGAAGTTTTGTTGTCTATTATGGATAGTATACCATCCTCAGTGCCAGAAAGCTGCAGCTTTTCTGCCTTTGTCCTAAGCCTGGGACATACTAAAGATCTAAATAGCCAATTCTATTATGTAGGACGAGTTGTTAATGTCCCTTAATTGCACTCCAGAGACGAGCTGTGAGATGGTGAAGTGAGTGGTGGCATCTTCTGGATGATCTCTCCTCAGTGTTTAACTGATAGGCCTCCAGAGGGTTCAGCAGTGAGAAATGTAGTCAGAAACAGTCTATCATATATATATAATCATTACAGGTGCATGTATTTAGCAATTATTCAGGTATGTATAAGAGGTTAAGGAGCCCAACTGACACCACCAAGTATCTTCGCTAAAGTGACAAATTAACGTTTTGGATTCTTCACACTTGCCATCTATAGAGAGCCTAGATGTGGAACCAGGCTGCTCACAGTATTGTTAGCTATTTTAATTTTAAACCAAAAATCACCACATCCTCATTTGATAACATCACAAAAGTGACAACACAAAGTTCCAGTGTGACTTTTCAATGTGTTTTGGTGCAGATTAGTAAAAAAAAAAAAAAGGTTGTAGAGGAATTCATATTTTATCACAGCTAACTAAACAGAGGTGCATTTGACTAAACAACAGGATACAAAGCTCACACTAGGTCACTTCCACACTGAAACAGCCACATTTAAAATGCTCCATTGTATCTTACCTATCTGACTTTAGACGTGGCCTAACTTAAGACGCGCTTGCTGAATTCGCACCTCACCCTCAAACATAACAGTGAAACTGAGTAATATTTCCCTGCAGGAGACTGTTTCCTGTCTGTCTGTCCCTCTGACTCAGCTGAGCTTTAGATTCAAACCTAAATATTTGTGTAGCTTTTTTGCACCATGATGGCCATCAAAACCTAAGAGCAGCTGGAGGGAGAAAAAACAACGAGAGGGAGACGTTAAGAACACCGTGATGTGAGGACAACTGTGTACATTTTACATACAAAATACATTCTGTGCATGTTTTGACACAGTGTGCGACTGCAGGTGTGTATATGTTAATGTGTGTGTTGATGTCTGTCTAGGAGGGAGTTTGTGCTGATGATCTGTTTTGCTTTTGTGAGTGTGTGTCATTTCCAGCACTGAGTGGAGGTCCAACCTTTTAGACAAATATAAACACTTCCCCTCAGTGAGTCGAGATAATACCGCCACTGATTAGCAACAAGACTTTGTGTGTGTGTGTGTGTGTGTGTGGCTCGTTAACACCACAGGAAACCATGCCTGTTTCCTGCCAAGAACTCTTTTTATTTTTCATTCTAACATTCCTTATCTTCACTCTGTCTCCTCATATGATGACACACTTTCACACAGATTTTTCTTTTTCATTGTCTTTTTAACAAACTGTGGACAATCTCTCTGACCTACTTACAGCAAGTGAAATGAAATGATTTTAAGTTCACTTCTCTTTTCAGTTCCTGAAGATGTTTCAACTCTCAGGCTCAGAAAGGCTTCTTCAGTCCAGTTACCTTCTACTGAAGCGTTTTCGGGTTATCATGACCTGGATGACAGAATTTAAACAGACAAATGAAGTGATGTTTGAGTTTATAGCCATCTCAAAATCGTAACAACCTACATACAGCAGAAGAAGAAAGTTCACTACAAATATGGGGTTTTAGAGAAACATCTGAGCTACAGGAGAGACCCTCAGCCAACGCACACAAGACGAATAAAAACAAATCATACGTGCAAAGACAAAGGCATGAGCTATAAGTCAAACCAGTACAGTGCTGAGGAACAGTTTTAGCTGATCAGATTTTTATCTGTCATGGAAAACCATCAGGCATCAGAGTCCTGCAGTCCTGATAGCGCTGATCTCTCATTGGATCAGAAGATACTGCACAATCATCTATAGGTGTGTGTGTGTGTTCCGTAATCATGACGTTGTGGGGACAAAATCTGTTTACACAGTCACGTCGTGGGGACCTCTTGCGGTATGGGAACCAAAAATCAGGTCTTCATAAGGGACACCATTTAAAATTAATACATATATGGGTTTTTTAGAGACGGCCGTGTGTGTGTGTGTGTGTGTGTGTGTGTGTGTGTGTGTGTGTGTGTGTGTGATGGAGAGACTCCTGAGGAATGCTCTTAGTGCTGTTGTAGTATCTGCTAACAGGAAACGTATTCCCAGAGACAGGAAGAAACTTCGTGGAGAGAGGAAGTGTTTGCCAGCATCCGCCCTCTGTCTGCTGGACGGGGGAGGAAGGAGAGAGGGAAGGCGGGAGTGAGGGGGAGAAGGGGGAGGGAATGGGAGAATGAAATAGAGAGTTGTTTTAGGAAGAAGAGAGGGAGAGGAACGAAGTGCGTTGAAGCACGTGAGGGAGATCATGCAAGTGACGTCTGAGCTGCCCTGAAAAACACATTTCAGCCGCTCAGCAGTTCTCAGAAAGACACATCCTGATGGTCTTTAAACCACTTAGATGGTCTGTTAGTTGTCGTGTATTAGAGGATCTTATGTGAGGTGAAGCTCCTTCTTTACTGGGTGTTATGGGGTGTTGGAGCAGTGTGTCTGAATGAAACCCTTTTCAGACCTGGGATATGTAACATCGCTGCTTCATCAATCTGTTGAACTTGTCATTCAGACCTGGGTCACTTTTAATGGCTGTGATATTTGTGATTCACCCAATATGGCACAATACACCAAGTGATGTATAATACATACTAATGCAATGATAAACAAAAGACTAAACCTAAAATCACATCAAGCTGATCAAACTGTTCAAATAACTAACAGTCTAGTTTATTTATGATTTTATAAACACTGAAAACTCTTTCCATGTGTGATGATAATCTAGATACTACTTTACCAACAGCAAGCTACTATATAACAAATCATTTAATTGCAGATAAACTATGACTGTCCAATAGCTCACCTGTCTGATGTGAAGAATAGTGCACAACCCCGACTGATCCTGTCTCCATGTCAGAAATATATATATATATATTTTTTTAAAGTAGTAATTAATGAAGTTTTCAGCATTGTTGTGTCATTGTTCCACATATGTAAATGTACGCAACTCACTCGCTTTGAAGACGCTCATATGGATCCTGCTGCTGTTTGATGCTGCAGGCATTTCATAAACTGAGAGGAAAGACTGCTACAAACAGCTGGAAGCAACTAACTGAGCCCACTGTATTATACTGCTTATCTGCAAGTATCATGAATCTGAGATGTTGATGTCGATTTTCATCAAATTTTACTTTTATAGGCATATCATTTTTTTAAGAAAAGTAACCAGTGTGCTCTTTCAGACATGAAGCAGACCGTTCCGTCAGATCAACGGAAAAGAGTACGTGTCTGTTTACAAGATTTTATGTGAGGTTACATTTTTCGGGGGTCAGAACTATCCTACACTGTGTCGGAATTTTACAATAAAATTATATCATGTGTGACCTCAGGTGGATTAACACTCAGTTTATCTGTCGTACATAAAAACAAACTGATAAGAACGAAGGACCTCTGACTTAATGTCCAACAAAAACATTTAAACCAACAAAACAGAGATCAAGCAAGAGAGGAAAAAGGAAACATAAAGACTGTGCTGCTGAGCCAAGATACAGTATATGGCTCAACTTTGTTCACATACACACTCTCTTAGTTCTATAATGTGCTTCCAACTTTGTGGCAACAGTGTTGAGAAGGTCGTCTGCTGTCAAATCAAATAAAACTTAGTTATACAGGAACTTTGCAATCTGCACGACAAACTTAACAAGAAAAAATGTAAGAAATAGAAGGGGGGTCCATCCTCCTACCTCTTAAGGTTCATGTGTACAAGACAGAGCAAAATAACGACAGTAAAATCACAGTATAGAAAAAATCTGAATTGAATAAAATCTAATTTGTTCCTACAAATGTCACTGGAGGAGGAACATTTGATTGAAATGAAGGCTGTTCCAGAGTTTTGGAGCTGCTACAAAGCTGCAAAGGCTTGATCTCCCCGAAAACCCACCAGCCTCAATCATGGAACAGTATGTCTGTGCATCTCAAAGGCCTTGATGTAGAGTAGGAGCAGAGACGTTCTGAAATGTACTCAGGTACCAAGCCATGAATGATTTTATAAACAAATAGGGTAACCTTAAAAATCATGTCTGTATTTATCAGGTAGCCAGTGCAGGGATGCTAGGACAGGTGTGATACTTATACTTTTCTTGGTACCAGTAAGGAGTATTGAGATTTACAATAATCTAGTCTAGTGGAAATGAGTGCAGTGGTCACAGTCTTAATGTCATGTCCACAGAAGATGAATCTTAATTTGGCAATATTCTTCAGCTGAAAGTTATTCTGTTTTTTAAATTTGAGTATTGAGTCAAAGATGACACAATGACACAAGATTCCTGGGTTTACTGTCAATCCGATTAAGTGGAATGACTTGATTGCAAAAATACATGACCATGCTAATTCCAAAAAGTAGGATCCATCATAAAATGGTGTTAGTTTGATGCAGAAGGACTTGTCTGGTTTACGCAGAAGAACCTTAACCTCATCAAAGATCTCTGGGATCAACTGGAGTGTCAAATATAAGCCAGTGAGGGACTTCAATGTGTCTAAACGGGAATAAATCCCTGCAGCTAGAGTTCTCAGATCTTGTAGGATGACGTCCCAGAAGAGTCTGGTCAGGTGTCTACATACTTCTGGCCGTGCAGTCCATCGTTTTCTGAGACACACTGGTGTAAACAACGAAGCAGATAAAAGACATCCAGGTAGCGTCTTCGCTCTCACACTCCACTGTGAACTCAGTCTTGTGACAGTAGCTGCTGCATGCATGAAGTCTTTAACATGTGTTGTCCCAGCGTTCCTCACTCTCTTAAAAACTCCCAGGAGAGGCCGTGTGAGGTGAAAGGTCAGAGGTCGGCACAGTGTGTGTGTCTTCATGCAAGTGTTTCTTGGTAAGTAGTTGAGGCACTTGAGGTTGCAGAGTTCAAAGTAGGAGCAACATACCACACACAAAGTCCAGGTTTGCAAAACAATGCCTGTTTTGTCACTGTAATGGCTTCTCCTTGACTCCCAATGGTCAGTCTGACTCTGAATGTGAGACCTGTGGAGTTAAAGCCAACAATGATACAAGTCCATATATTTTACTGTAAACACTTGGTCAGCGGGCTCAAATTCATTTTTAAAGTAAGATGAAACCCACGAAAAAAGACATAAGGGGAAGTGTAGCTCTGTTGAGGCATGTTGTTGTGAGGAACAAAGTTTTATGTAGCGTGTGTGTGTGTGTGGAGATGGCACTCGATGGACAGATGGTCTTTTGTGACTCCTGACACCTGCCAGCTGCTGCTCTGCTCCTCCTCACCTCTTTTTTAAAAAATTTTCACTTCTCCTCTCACCTCACTTCTTTCCTTTTCTCCCTCTCTGTTCGAGTCTCTGTTGCTTTTCTTTATCTTCTTTTTGTCCCAAAATTGTAGCCGTTATTCAATGCAAAGGCATTCAGAAGATCACATAATTACAGTTGGACCTGAATCGTGACAAATAAGGGACTGAAGGTACATCTGGAGGTCTGTGAGGATGGGAGGAATTCGATTTGGTGCCGTTATCTGGTGGAATATTTATCATATTTATGTTTTTCCTACATTTAAAAACTTAAACTGTGTTGTAGAATTTTAAACATTTAAAACAAACAACATGAAGTTAAATATTACTTAAACACATGGTATATGCATAATGTGTTTAGTTGCAGAGTAGTGGTGCGATAAAAGTGAGAAATGTCTGCTGTTAATGTGTGGAGTAGCAGTTTGACTAACCAAAAGGTTTCAGGTACAGATTCCTCAACAGTTGAGTGAGTAAAGTGTTATTTAACCTCATACAAACCAAAGGCCGCTGTGACTAAAGCAGAGTTGCTGATTGGCTTACAATGGAAGTATCACACTTTGAGGCAGGTTGCAAAAAGCAACCAGCCTTTACATTTCAACACTGATGCAGCTGAAAGTCAAATATCAGAAACTGATTTTTTAAATGTTTTTATGTCCCCGTTGAGCCAGTGTGTTTTCATTCACCAAAAATGTTTTTCTGTTCAGACTGGATGTACTTGAAAACGGTGGTCTGTTGCTTCATTGTGGTGAGAAAACGTTGCTTTATAGAAATGCAGAATGAGGTTTTAGGGTTGGAATGACAGATCATTTTTTATAATCTTGACTTGCTGGCACATTATTTTTTTTAATGTTTGTTCTCTAAACAACAAATAATCCCACCAAAACAGAAAAAGGTGTTTGGCTGAATTTGCACAAAGCTGTTGGCTGCTGTGGCCCCATTCACAAACCCAGGAGAAGAAACAGGAGTGGATTTGTTTAGGAATTTCTATATAAATGGTAAAAGATTATTCTTTTTTGTAATTAAAAAAAATCGGTCTCTTTTTTTGCTATACTATTTGTAAATTGCATAAAATACATAAACTTTAACCTATGCCGATTGGCTGGTCTGCACAAATGCTGGGATTCATCTTATTCTAAAGAAAATTGAAAATTAGCTTTAAAAAAAAGACACTAGATCTCAGAGATACTAGTCTTGCATAGTCAGACTATTCTCAGGCACTAATACAGCACTGTGTAGAATGGTCTGACTGCACTTTATTACCATTCTGCCATAGGG
>OMNN01051554.1:0-28300 GCA_900302755.1 Chromis chromis | reverse complement strand
GGCTTCTTTCTTCTCACAGGGACCAGTTCTTGTCTTAAACTGATTCTTTTGCCTCCTTTCAAACCGTGATCCTGGATATCTTTCCCCCATTTACCTGGTCTTTCTTGTCACAGGTGGCATCTCCTGGTCTCAGTCTTTCAGCTTCACTGATGACCATGCCTCTGCTTTGTAAATATCTCATGACTTGTGTTTCCCTCTTTTGCTGTTTTGATTAAAAAAAAAAAAAAGAAGGTGGATCCCTCTAAATCTGGCACTCTGGAGGCAGCTGCAAAACCCGAACCGCCACCACCTGCTCAGGAAGAAAAGAAAAAAGCCTCAAAGTCGGATTTCTTTTCCCTCTTCAAGCCCAAAGTAAGAACCTATTCACTGAAACTTTTATACGCTCCTCTGAAAATGTGTGGGTATGAATTGTGATGAAGTTATTTAACAGCGAGTAACAGAATAATGTGAATTTGAGGTACTGTTAGATCACATGACCACAAAAGTCCAGGCAGCCTCCACAAGTGGAGTTCGGCTCCTGAGGAAAACTACTGGACTGGTAAATACACGGAAATGACCTGTCGTGAATTAACCAGAGTAATTTCATCAGTTACATCTGGTGTTAACAAGCTCTAATTTCAATATCTTTGGCAGAAAATGTTTTCTCCATTTGCTGATATGATCTGAAAATTATAACAACACATCAGAGTGTGTGAGATCCATCCCTCATAAGACAAACAGTATCCTAACTGCAGATCTTAATGCCACTTCAGTTCCCACCTCAAAGTCCATCTGCACTTAATGAGTGAAGTGCCTAAGCTGCTGGAGTGTGCGCCAGACATTAAAAGATCTGAGGACTGAAATAATTGAATTCCTTCGCACTTTCAGGCGGCCGAGCCCAAGAAGGCGACCCCGACCCCGCCCGCGGCAGCAGCAGAGGCAACTCAGGCGGCGAAAGCCAAGGAGGAACCCAAAGCAGCAGCCAAGTCATCAGAGGCGGTTGTAGATAACAAACCGGCTACGGTGGCCTCTCAAGCTGGAGATGATGCAGCCAATGTGCCCAGAAGACTGGAGAAGAGGAACTCCATCCAGCTGTTCTTTAAAAATCTGGTACATTTCCCCCCCAGATATAGCTGACTGCAGGTCTGAGGCAGAAATGTGGCATCTTTAGAGCATGCACGACACACTTCTAATTCAGTTACACACATATTGAGATGTCTTTTGAATGACCTGAGATATTTCACTATATTTTTGTGTTATCTCCACTAGATGGCAGCAGCTACTTGTTAAATTTCAGAAGGTGTCTGCCCTATAAAAACAAGCACATCAAAACTTCAGACATCTCAAATATGATTGCATAGTTTGCCCTTAGCTTAGCCATCAAGCTATCAAAACTTCACTTTGTCCTCACCTATCAGAGGCTCCATTCCAACCAATGCTGTTTAAGGAAATGATACAAGTGAAAAAATGAAGCAGTACTTTCCCCAAGTTAGATATTATTCACCACAACTTTTAGGAGATAAAAGCATTTATCGTGTTTTCCTTTCAAACCACAGGGTCAGAAACGCCATTCCACAGACGCCGGGGTCCAGACAGAGCCAGTGACTGTTGCTCCAGCAGCTGAGAAAGCCAAATGAAACCACAACCAACCTTCACGTTTCCCTGTACAGACTCCCTCTCTCTCACTCAATCTTCATCTCTCTCTCTCTCATCACCCCTTCAACCCCCTGAATTACTTTAACTACATTTTTTGTTGTTGTTTTTATTACTGTTTAGAAGTTACAATATAAAAGGGAAGGTCACTGGAAGGATAAAAGGAAGTGAATAACAGAGGAGCAAGTAGGTAGCTGAACTAGCGGAGATGTTAAATGGTGAAACATGATGGCGAGGATGTTGAGATATATATATTTTTGGTCATATAAATGTCTTGACAAGTACAACAATGTGAGTGTGAAACCTTTTCTACAGACATTTAATGTGACTTCTCTCTGTTTTGCAACCTAACACCCTGAGCTTATGCAATATACTGTATAGTGCATGCTGTGCTTTGGGCAATTAATTTGTCTGAACAAGTTAAAAACACAGTTTCATATAGGTTCTATTTTTACAGTTCATACAAGAAAATCCACGCAGTTGTGTTAATGCAGAGGTTAATATGAAATGATACTGAAAAAGGGATTTAAACATAAATATATGACTCTTAACAGCGGAGCATGTTTCTATAGCAGATTTTTTTTTTAACTCTGTCAGCTATATGTAGACTAAAGTACAAACATAACAGTCATGTGTCGGGCCGAACGGGAAATCACAATCTTTACTGTTCTGTGGGGAACTGATTGTAAATACTAGGAGGTGGCAAAGCGGTGTCGCTGCGCAAGTGTGTCGTAAATCACAGTAGCTTTTAATTTGAGTTCAGCACTTTGTGTCGCGTCAATTTAACTGAAGTCTTACGGTGTCGGTCATTTGTGTTTGGCATATGTGCAATTAATACGATGCTTTAGTTTGCCTCTATGTATACGAGTATGTGTAACCTCAGATATCTTGATGACAATAAATATGTTTACCAGTCGTTCTGTTTCTTCATCTATGGAACCTTTAGCGGCAGAGTTTGGGGGCTATGGCACAGTCAAGATGATGAGTCTGTGTTAGCTAATTTGACAGAAATCTATGCATTAAAACAGGGGTTCTCAACTGGTCCAGCCTCAGGACCCACTATGTCTCTATTAGTAACGGTCGCGACCCAGATTTTTGAAGTTTGCTGTTCCTGTTAACAAATTAAGGTTTATTTGGGTGTAGTCTCAATGCATTTTGATACAACTTGGGAACATTTTGGCTCATTTTTTGCTCATTTTGGTATATTTGGACACTTTTGTCAAGTTTTGGGCATATTTTGTCCCATTTTGACAGATTCTGAGCACATTTTGGTTCATTTTTGGCACGTTTTAGCATAAATTTCTCCACTAAGCTGGCAGAGCCACATCTAGTGGTTAATAGTGGGCAACTACTGATGTCACCACCACTAAATATCCTGCTATTGAAAGCAAACTGTGTCACAAGAAACACGTCCTTTAAAATAAAAGACTTTATACCACTATTTTTTTGGAGGATTGGCATGCTTCTGTGACCCTCTAAAAATGGCTTCGTGACCCACTTTTGGGTCCTGACCCACCAGTTGAGAACCACTGCATTAAAATATAGTATTCTTAAGTAAATGATACATCAGTTAATAAAACTCTATTACTGTCATTTTGTCACTGGTGTGTTTTTCTTTGGCACTGATTAAAACCTCTTTGGGGGCCACTGAAAATTCCTCTATGCAGGAAAAACAACTCTATTTAGCAAACGCTTTTATCCAAAGCGACATACATAGGTAGGTGGGCGGGGCAGTATTAAAGACCTTACCTAAGGGTCCTCACTGGATACCTGCGCCCTGACCAGGATTTGAACCACTGATCTCCCATGCCAAGGTCAGGGGTGTTAGTCACTGAGCTATCCAGCTGCTGTTTAGATACAGAATAGTATTGAGAAACTTTATCAACAATAACTGGAGGTTGCAACAGCTCAAGTTTGGCAACAAATGAAATATGACATTGTTTCACCACTGACATCCCAATCATTTCCATGCACACAAGTTAATGCACAAAAGCAGCAACCTAGTAAGGTGTGGCACATGAGTCACGCATAGTAATGCTGGGTGTAGAGGGAGGTTCCCGTTCTAAGCTTTGCTCATCTATGGTATGTATTAGCGCTGCTGACAGACAGTTTTCTGGCAGACATTGGAAAGTGGAAACCTGACCGCAGTGCAGGCCATCATTTGTAGCTGTGACAGACAGACGGACGGGTATCACTGCTGAATATTTATACACATCTTTAGAGTCTGTGAGACACACCTTAGAGATAAAAGATGTAAAACAAGATCTGAGGAATTGGATATTTCGGGTAAAGGAAGACCTCAAATCTTCCTCTACGTTTATGATGTAATTTCTGTGATGGATAGCCTAGTGTGCAGTCTTTGGAAGGATGTGTTTTAGATAGAAATGTCTGAGACCCACCATTCACCCACCATTAAGTGATGAGTCGCAGCCCCTCCAGGCATAACTCACACTGCTCCTTTGTTATCAATGAGACACACTCTTCTTGTATTACTGTCTATAATAGGTGTGATGATTTTAAATTGTGCATCAAAGTAATTGCCATGGCACTGAAGGAGAAGAAGTGAGGAAGTGCTTGCGCAGTTAAAGACATGTGTTCCATTGTCTCTCGTTTCCCCCCCGAGGATGGTTTCAATTAAGATGCAGTGTGACGTTTTTGCCAACAGCGACGCTTATGTGTGAAGACCTCGTTTTCATTACCAAACAAAGTATAGTGCTGATGGAAGAAGCAGACAGAAGTTTTGACTGAGTTTTAATGAGATACAAGAAGAGAAAGCAAAACTTTTGACATGTCTGTCCTCTACTAAAAAAATTAATTGGGTTATTGTATGAACAAAATGCTCTTACACAAATCATTACCTTACTTTAAAATAAAAAGCGTTATAGAGGCCAAATTGAATCTCCCCACCAGTTTCCTAATGTTTGTTTAATGTGCTCATTCTTTTATGCATTTAGGCGTCTTGGCATAAAACTGTGCGGATGATGGCAACAGCTGCGTGTCCCTACATGCAGTGTGTCAGATTGAAAGCTTTTAAAAGGGAAGGCATCCCTGTACAATTACAAAGGTAATCACATTTCAGGAGGGTGGCCCATTTGCAGAAGCCTTATAGAAAGGCTGCTCATGGAAACAGTTATAAGTATGGATTTAACAATGCAAAGACTGTACACACTGCACCAGAACTGCTCGGCCACCGTGTTGCTGCAGTTCATCCTAGGACAATGCATGTGACTGTGTGAAAGCACTCAGCTCAGAGGGGGTGAAACAAGGGAACAGTGGGCAGGGAGGCCTGACAGGAGGCCTGCTGTCAGCACTAATGTGCATCACGGCAGTCCTCGCTAGTAACAGGTCTGTTCTGTGGGGAAACATGCGGATGTAATAATTCCAGGCAACAAGGAGAAGATCAAAATCACAAATTCTGATCTGATAACAAACTACTAGTCGTGACCTATGCCTTAAAAAGCGCTCTCAGTCATTTTAACCAAGGCTGAAACCGCAGGCCCTGCAGGCACAGCCGCTGTGTTGGGGAGGTATTCTAATGCAGATGCTCTGTGGTGATCTTTAGGGTGTGTTTTTTTATACACTTTTCACAGGAATGTTACGTCCTGCTGGAAGGACAAAGGCTGTGTGTAGTTTGATACAATCCTTCAAATGATTACAGCTATTCTGATGCTATTGAACCTGTGTTCAAATCAGTGATGTGATCATGATTAACGATCGACTAATGAGGTCGACTGTGCATTCACAAAAAAATCTTTAAGCTTAAAAGCAACCATAGTAAATTAAAATATTTTAGCCATATGTTCAGCTTAAATGTTTCTGTTTCCATATTTGTGCTTGCGTTTAATCCATCAAACTTGAATACAAGTCAACAGAAAAACAAAACAATTATGCAAACAATTAGGCTGAACAATTAATCCAAATGAAAGTGCAAATCACAGGAGCAGCTTGTTCTTTATAAAGGTAAAATGTGTCACAACACAGCATTATAAATAAAGCATTGTTGTACTACAGAGATGTTCCGTCCTGCAAATTATATCCTGATGAAAGGGAACATGCTTGTTTAGTACAGATCACAGTAAGGCCATCATTTTTTTTAATAATAGATATGAATTGTTCTGCTTATTGTAAATAAAAAATTTTTAAAAGTACAGCTCTAAGACAATATAAGAGCAGTGCCAATAAAAAGATATAACGTATCGTTTGTTTAACTTGCTGCAGAAACTGTCAGCTCATTTCTAATGTTAAAAAACGCTCAATCAAGAATACTTAATCTCAGACTCAGTTGAAGATCTTCAGGACTGGACCTGAGGCCTAAACTTACAGGCAGCCCTCAGCATAGTAAGTACAGATTGTTAGACTGGTTTTCTTTTGCCCTGCGTTCAGAACTAATCAGCCTAAATTTAGGCGTGGCAGTCATAAAATTCCAATTTTAAAGAAGAGGTATTTATATCTCCGCACCAGGTGCTTTACGTTTGAAGGGAGATGAAGGTGACACGCATCATCATTCATTTGTTTGTCTCTATGATGAGAGAAACAGATCAGATAAAGAATATTACAGGATTAATCCAAGATCAGGTACATTTGAAAACAATATTTGGCACAAGGGATGTCGGCTCTTTAGACGAGGGTTGTTTGCTCATTTATTTATGTGTTATTTTCTGCTTACTCTGTGTCCTTTGTATCTTCTGTTTTCTATGTATAACTTTCCATATGTCATTGAGGGGGTCACAGTGAAACAAAGAAAAGTCTGAGTGTCAAAAGAGGTCATACAGACAGCAGGGCACTGGCTGCAGAACAAAGACACTCCTCCTTTACCTAATTCTGCCCCGGGAAAGACACCAACTTTAAGATTGTTGTGCATTATGGGATGGTGACGGATAAAATGTGTGTTGATGATCAACAAACGCAACAGCTGGTAGTGCTGAACAAACAGTACCGGGCTCAGGGTGAGAAGGGAGATTATATATTATCAGTGTCTTTCAGAAGCGACACCAGGATTATGAAAGAAGCCAGGCTGTGAATCTGGAGGAGAACAATGCAGTCAGCTGCTCCTGACACGTCAAGACAAAAAAACAAGCCACCACAGCCTTTCCCCCATTCGTCGATCCAGTTCCTATCAGGCTGTCTGTCTAGTCGACGCAGAATAATTCATTCAAGCGTTCAGCTCTTCAAAGATACTGCTTTATCTGGGATTAGAATGAACTGCTTTCGGCACAATGCCATGGAAGTAGTTTTTTTGCAAAGAAACCATCTGAGACGATGACTTTGCGGGATTTTGGGAGAGGAAACACATTTGCATAAAGTCAAACAATAGCACAAAGTTAATTAAATCAGTGGAAAGTAAACAATGTTTCCCCACTTGTTGCTGTCATCACCACCACAGAGGGTGAATGCTAATTAAATAGGAGCAATAAATCGACAAGCTCGAGATGTATTTGTAAGGTTAAACACAAACTAAGCACCACCTCCAGATGAAAGATCTCTTGGTAATTTCATCATCATGCTACTGCTCCAGATTGATAGCCCTTCACATGGGCCTTTGTGGGGCACAGAACAATAGGGAATGAGCGGGAGGCCTCGATGGGTCACATGTGGTGCCTTTGATTAACATGCTAGACTTGTTTGTGTAACAGGATCTCAGGGTGAAGCCAAAAAAAATACTCATAAGTGGATCATAGTCATCAGTCTGTTCTTTTTGTACTGTTAAAGTATAATTTTTGCACACTCAATACAGCTGGATTACCTCTTCTGTTTGCTCTGTTTACTTTTATTGCACATAGTATAATTTTTTGCCCTTTTTTGCTAATTTTTGCTCATTTCTGTTTACTATTTTGCGTCTTTGCTGTAACAAAAATAATTTCCCAGACCTGGGATAAATAAAGTACTTCTATTCTATTCTATTCTATTCTATTCTATTCTATAAAAGCAACCATAACATGTTACTGTGATAAAGAAGTGATGTCCTAATTGATGCCAACTTAAAATTATTTGTGTGCACTGGCTTGAGGTCATAAAGTGTCACAGAAGACTTTGTCATGGTGCCCCTTTGCTAGCTAAACCCCCACAATGACGTCTGCTTGCCTCTTCTGGTTGCCACAGCAATAAACACTAAGAGGCTCAACTTAGTGAGGCAACCAGGTACTACAGCTAATCTACAATACTTTAAGTGTGTATTACCTAGGAAAATGTTATCGGGTATTGGCAGATACTACATATTAAAGGATTTGGATCAGATTGGGGCATATAAAACTAAATTTAAAAAAATGATCAAGACATCTTTAATGTCAACATTGCTGAGCTGCATCTCAGATAAATAAAAGTGCGGGTTGAACTAAAACTTTTCATTATGTGTTAATATATTCTGTATAAACTTTGGCTCTGATAGTGAGAATCTGCACTGTACTTCACCAGTTTACTTGCTTGCACTGCATTAGTAATTAATACGTGTTTTGCCTTTTTTTGTAGAAGTAACTGTTGCACAGTACCTTGTGCTGGCGGAGAAGGAAGGGCAGCAGCATCAGCATGCCTCCATCATGGACAATCCACCACACATCAATGTGACCCTCAGTAAAGCGCTCGCCATTGGATGGGAAGGCCGCGATGTTCTTCGGGACAAGCAGAGCTAGGTGGGCTGCCGTGGTTTCTCTGACCAACTCTGCAGATAAGAAGGAAAGAAACAGAGAGGTGTTACATCTACAAACTGTCATCATTACAGAAACTGTTACTGAACGCATTAAGGTTTGATTTAGTTTTGAATGGGTAACGATTAGCGTTAATTTTATTATAGGTATGTTATTGTAAGTAATATAGGTGTGTTTCTCTTTCACAGAGTTTTTAATACCGGTTAATAATTCCTCAGCAAAGCTTTTTCTGCTTGGATATATTCCTTCTTGCCTTTCATGGTGTCTACTATGTTACCAGGGAGATTTCTACAGACTTCTTCCCCTCAACAGAGAGGTTAAGTAGCAGGATGAGCTACTCCAAAGCTGGAGCTGGTAAGGATTTTGTCTTGCTGAGATGCTCCAGCTGGACATAAAAAGAGCTTGAAACCTGCAGTTTTTGGTTAAAGCGATGTCTCTTTGAGCGCCATTCCACTAGTCTACATGAAAATTTTGCCTAAGGCAGCCTTTCAGCAGAGCCAAAGCTTTTAGGATGCTGTTATCTGTTCCTTTTTTTCCCAGTAACCCACCAACGAAGTTTCTCCAGGTCTGGTGCTCGTCTCCCTGCTTCCAGTTGCGTGGCCAGCTAACCAGTACAGCGTTATGTTTCAGGCCTCCAAGCCCACTGGCCTGGATCAGATGGGATGTAGCATCACGCAGGTTTGAAGACACAGTCACCTGACAGAAGCCCTTCACCTTCTCAGTCTCCATCAGTTTATGCAGTGCCTACAAGACAGACAAAATAAAGTGCAAAAGTATAAAAACAGTAATTCCTAAAAAATCCATATGATCACATTTATGACTAATTTGATTTGTCTGTGTTTAAAAGAACTTATCTATAGTGATATTTCTGGATTTGCAAGATTTTTCATGTGCATATTTTCAAATTTCATCTAATTTGTGCAAATACGGTGAATTTGAAACCTGTAAGTAAATGTTTGTATTTGACTCAGTCAACAGCAGAGGAAATTTGAATTTGTGTTTGCAGGTAAGTCTCAAAGAGAAATAAAATCAAGAAATTATAATGACTCACACTGATAAAATAAATATGAAATGAAAATGTTATTTTATTGGCAGTAATATAGTATTAAGTGATTTGCATTGAATATTGTAACATGAATGTCTTTGCTGGTGAAGCGACGCATTATACTAGTATAAACATGGTATAGCAATTTCTCATGTTCTGAGAATGTAAACTGTTAAAGACTGTCATTACATAGTGAAAGGTCTCCTACCTGCTCTGCACGCTGGGCCTGTTCGGAGTTCTCCAGGTAGGTGCCCTCTAGAGCTGTTCCAACAATGGTTAGACCTTTGCCTGCCTTCAGCTGGTTGGTCAGAGACAGCAGACGAGGCTGCTCAATGTTTTGCTCTGCATCTGTACTAACCAGCACCAGCAACTGTGGCCTAAAGAGAGGCGAGAGCAGAGAGGAAGTGAAAACACAGGGCAGAAAAAAGCAAGAGAAGACAAGTAAGGAAGACAGTAGCAGGGAAAGCGATGAAGCCAAAGCCTGGAAAAAAGACATGGCTGAGTTGGACGAGTGAAAGTCCTTGTTGGGAAAGACAGATAGAAAAAAAACAGCATGAAAGGTTCAAGTGTTAATATGGATTCAGAAACACTTCTTGCTGACAGCTGTGACAAGGAGCAACACATTATCTGAGGGAATAATTGAACATGTAGGAACATGTTGTTAATTTCTATGTTAATTGGAATCATGATAAAACAGTACAGCTTGTTTGTGTGTCTGTGTGTGTGCGTCATACCTCCAGTTCTTGGTGTGTGGTGGGCCTTCCTCCAGCCGCATGAGAGCATAACGCGCAGCGCTCAGAGACAGACCTCGTATTCCATCACCCCACTCTTTCTCCGCACTGTGACACAGACAAGTGCCAGTCAATATTTGTCAGTCAAAAGCTGAACAATAATTCTGCAGCTTCATTCGAAATTTAGAAATTGACAATGATAGGCACCCTACTGAAACAAATCCAATTTTAGACGACAGGTTGACATAATGCAACGTGATTAAAGTTTAGGCATTACTGGTGAATGTCACTCAACACTTCAATACTCAGTGTGCGTGACTCTTTACTCCTCCATTATAGGCCCACCAGGCACAGACCCAGGGGACCGAGGGGTCACAGGGCCCCTGTGATAGAGCCTTTGTTTAAAGTGACAGTAATGTTTATTGTTGGAAAGTCACAGAGCACAGTTAAAAGTAGGGATGTGCTCATCACACTTTTTGCTCCCGATCCTTATTAGAGTCAGTTAATATGAAACATCTGCCAACAAAATACAATCTAAAATGATTCTGGCTTATTTTTACACCTGCACCAGAAATGAACACTGACATGAGCCCCGATCAGTGAAACTAAAACCACAAACACCTTTAAATAACAATAAAAATGACCTGTACTGATGACTTGCAAACACCATACTCTTAAACTGCAGTACACATGCCAGTTACAAGCAGCCAGCAAATCCAATCTCTCCTGGGGTTGCGCTGAGAACTTACCCTGCGAACTCAATATACTTGTAGATGGAGCCAGCAATTACCATGGCGACAAGGGCGTAATACCAGGAGCAGAGGAACATTAGAGTGAGACACAAGCTCATCCCCAAGAAGGACAGAGCCCTGTAGAGATGGATAGAGAGATAAACATCAACAGAATGGGGCACATTTAAAAATAGAAGTATGATTTACTAGGCAAACATTCAGCTTCTTCTTTTTCCTTGCAGCTGCTGGACTGACCAGTGGTAAAACTTGAAGCGGGGCCTCCAGTTTGGAGTCCGCAGCAGCGTCTGGAGGGCACAGGCCAGATTTACAAACATGTAGCACATGAGGAAGAACCTGCAGGACACACATACGTACAGACACTCAGTCTAAAGCACATCTCCTTATGGACTGTGACATAATAGAGTGATAACACCAGATGCAATCCAAGGGGTATGTTATACTAATATGGGTGATATTCACTGTTATTTATATGCAAAGCAGAAAAAAAGTGATCTGTCCTTTTGTGTGATGAGAGAAATCCTGAGCTCAAAAAATCTGGCATTTGCAACGTTTAAAAAATAGCAGGGGGACTGGCTGCTCTGAAATCTCCCACTGTTGGTTTTTAGAAATGGCAATAAATTAGAGTGTTTGTTTCAGTTCTCACATGGAGAGGATGGGAGCCACTGCATCCAGGGAGGCAATGAGGATGCCGCTTTCACAAATACATGCTGTCAGCAGCAGCGACCATGTGGGCTCTCCATTGGCCTTTCCATGGCCAAAGATCTGTGGAGCCAACACAGAAAAGACATCACCACTGCTGCTATTTTAACACAAGTGCTTTTTGCTATTTCTCCCAGTATGTTAAGTCATTACATCACGATGATGTGCGGTATGTAAAAAAATAAACGGACCCGAAGTGCAGGCACGATGCCGTCCTTGGCGATGGCCTGCAGGAGACGAGGAGCTCCGGTCAAGCTCTGGAGGCCGGCACCGCAGGTAGAGAAGAAAGAGCCAATCACGATCACCCATGGTGATGGCCAAGCCAATGTGCCAATCACCAAGTTCCCGTGGACGCCCTCTCCGAACCTAAAGGAGATTTACAGACTGACTTATTTACTGTATACTTACTTATATTTACATTTAGTGCAATATGAAGCACATTTTAAAAAGAATAATCTGTCATTTTATGAGTTGTCTCGACTAGTCAAAGATGGACTTACTTGTCCCTGAGGACCACACCCTCGATGCAGGCACCAAACAGAATCACACTGGACATGTCTGAGCAGTTGCAGATCAGGAAATCTCAGTTATTTCACAGAGCACAGTGGATATTTGTTACTTGTTTAGCCAGCTTGAATATTCTAAGATGCCACCTTTACAGTGATCGACAGGAATCCATTATAAAATTATAAACCTTTCCTTCTGAAGAAGCATTTAATTATTTGATAAACCAATTAACTATATTTACTGCAAGAAGACAACAATCGATTTTGTTTAGAGTAATATCTCAGAGATCAGTGACACTGTAACTAATATCCTTCAGCTTTATTAACTTGCCATTGCATAGGCAGCCCAGTGATGCGATTAGAAGTCCTAATCAAATTTGTGTAGGCCTCAAGCTGATTACTCTGAGAAACACTGGAAGACATTCAAGATGGCTGCTTCAGTGGTAAAGACATACAGTATGATCAGCCCTGTATGTTGAAGCACATATAGCAACCATCTGGTCAATAATTTTACAGCAAGAGAAAAAAAATTATTAAATAAAATATGAATATGATCTTTACCTAGAAAGATATCACCAGTGGCACATAACTAATTCAGAAGCCGTGTCACCACTATTTAGAAAAGGCCAAACGGCATCTCCCATGAATGATACAGGCATGCTTTGGACCGATCGACTGGTATCGTAGCAGTTGTGGCTTTTCAGAATTTTAAATATTGACCTTTAATTATGAGGCTCCCTGCAGGCCAATCAGTGTGTTTCTGCAGTCAGAGCTAAGCCCTTCAGTGCATCATTGCTTAAAATCCTGCCAAAATTAGCCTAGCGGCCTGACATATCAGCACTGGGCTTAAAATACCATTTGAGTGAGATGTTGGTGTGACTGATACAGGGTACAAACAAGGTCATAATTAGGATTTTTGTAACATAAATCATAAGCAGATTAGTTAAAACTTAAAATGTGTACACTTGACCTTCCCTTGCAGTGTTCTTCATAAGCTCATGTCAGTAGATCATTTTGAAATATCACTACAAATTCATTATCCCCAAATGTAGGCCTGGAACATAATTAAAAACTGACTATTTTAAATATTTACACAGTCAGAAAGACTCTTCTTTTTAAAATTGGTGTTTGCAGTGCCCCTTGTTGTCCTGCAGAGGACAGTAGTGAGAGGATACAGACAATGGAGGTGGTGGTGATGGCTGCAATGGTTCCAACGGGGATTGACTTCTGGGCATCGCGCAGGTCTCCGGAGCGGTTGGATCCGGCCATGATCCCTGAGGAGAGAGTCGAGAGGCAAACGTGATCATGAGCAGAGATTCACACACATTGCTGTTTCTTAAACTGCTAACAATGAAATTAGTCTCAGTTTGTAAGACGTTAAATAAATGAAAAACTTAATGACAGACTGAAAAGATAAAAAATAAGTTAAAAGGACAGTTAAGTTTTTCACCTGTCACAGACGGGAAGTAGATGCCAACCAGCAGCGTGAAGAAGCTGGCGATGTCGGCCAACACGTAGCGGTTAGCGTTGGTCAAAGGGTCGTCCTGCTCCTCCACTGACTCCATGTACTTCCTGTCAATCAGGTCCCCCTTCTCATAGTAAGTCCCAAACAGGTTCTCTGAAAAGGCAAGGATAGTGTAGAATCAGGTGAATCACATTCCCATCTACACTATATTTTTGAACTGTGAATTGAGTCTATGACTAATACAAATAGCTGTGTTGTTCTTCAGCTATCCAGTTATCACTCTGTGACAATTTTTACATGAATAGTTTGATGCTATTAAGTTAGTGTTACAATACGCACAAAATAATTGCTTTCTAAGAGTTGCTTTGCAGGGATTCTGATGCTCACAAATCTGTGAGGACTGGGCTAGAGTTTAAGTTCAAATATGGGGGACATACACATTGTCTCCCACCAAAAGCTAAACCGTGACTTTTAAGGGCTTTCAAAAAACAAAAACATGCCACTGAGATATACAGATACATAGCAAACAGCTAGTTTACTTAGCTGAGTATAGAAACTGGACATGACTAGTATGCCTCTGTCTTCAAGTTTTAAAAAAAGGATATTAATTAATCTCAATTAAACTGATATTACAAGTTGTATTATTTATAAATTAAAACATATGTACACTCTTCTAGAATAATTACAACTTTAAAATGCAAACTATATTACATTGCATTACATTACAACAGAACACAACCTTCACTGGTGCAGCAAGTCAGTTTTAAAAGTGTCTCATGAACTGTGGTATTACAGGGTCTATTTTACTGACTGATGCAAGAAGGCTGCATTAAATGTACTTTGATTCAAAGTGGTAAAACAACAAAACAAGAAAAGGAGAGAATACTTTTTATAGGCACCGTACTAACCTCTGATTTTCATATGTGAATCCTTAGTGCTGTTAAATACCAGAGTGAAACAAGGTTAGCTCTGGGCTTTCTGTAGCCTGGGGTTTCAGTGAGCCCAGGGCTAAGAAATGCAAATGCTTCTGCTACTTTCTCCTGCTTTGTCTTTGTGAAACTAAGTCATTATCTAAATTTCCTGGAAAGACTTTCACCAAAGGAGGAGGTTTAATCTTGCAGTATCTAGTCACATGTACAGTAGGTGGAGTGAGAAACGGTGATGTTGACGGCATAGTCACAGCAGATGCTTTTTTCCATTTGAGAAAAAGTGAGAATTGCACCTCTTGAAATGTAACCTGACATAATGAACTACTGAGGCAACTGTTGCAAAATGACGGAAATAGTAATACTGTGAAAACAGAGCTTCATTGTGTGGCGTAACGCTTACATTTGCTTTTTATTTACAAGACATTTAAACACATTCTAATGCAATTTAACAAACTAATATAGCCAAAAATATAACTGACAGCTTTCCTTAATAACTTCATTAGTCCCTTTTTACTGTTAATCCCCTCTTTGCCCTTTCCCTGAAAAACAAATCTGCAGCATGAGTGCATGTTGGAGATATTTCTATGTTTCCCCATTTAGAAAAGACATTTGGGGGGGAAAGAAAGCTCAGAGCTAAACGTGGCAGATACTAAAGCTGTTTTAAGACAATGACAATGCATTAAAATATTTTTATGGAGAGAATCCCAGCGCCACCCGAGAATTCTCAGTGACTCAGCAACATAACAAAAACAAGAGACAGCATTTGTGTGCTCGCTGCACGAAAATGATGCATTGGCAGAAAGGGATGAACCAACCTGCCAGGATTCCGCTGGTGACCCCGGGAATGCCCTGGATCCGAGTCACGTTGTTGGCGACGAAGTATTTGTCGCAGGTAGCGTTGAGCAAAGGTGAATCACAAAACATGCGCCACAGCTGGGTGGTGACTGTCCCATTAGCTGTTTCAATGGTCTTGGCACAAACATCAAATGCCTTCCACACTAAAGTGCGGTTTCCCAAGAGACACACCCTGGAGGAAGGAAAAGCACAAAAACGTGTTCGAGTGTAAGCAATTTGTAATGACTTGTTTTGTAAAGATTAGTAGTAATAAAAACACAATATCTCACATTCTGCTCTGTAATTGGTTTTAATGATCTGTTTGGTAACTAGTGGTGCAACAACTCTACAGATGTGAAAAGTAACTGAACTGATTTAGCAGGATTAAAAATAGCTTCAAACAACGCTGGTTCCCTAGACAGCATTGATTCAGAGATTTATGATGGTGAAAACACATCTAGACGTCTGTGTTAAAAATCTGCTAAAGTGTGTGGAACAATGTTATATATATATATAACTGCTGATCCATCAGCATCTCAATCCTTATATTTCAGTGTGAAGCGGACCAGAACTGCACGCTGAAATAAAACCAATGACATGATCTTATTATAATATTCTCCTTTCAGCTACATTTAGTTCAGTTTTCCAGTCTTTGGACTCGCAAATCACTAAATTGATGCCAGTCTGGATGTATTAGTGGGTACATTTGGACAAAATCTGAACAGGGGTGGAAGCAAGCCAGCAGGAACAGCAGTCCATAACAATAATTGATTTTAAACAATTACTTAAAGATACACAAGCTTCCAAGTTAAGAGTTGGCCTAGTAGCCATGAATTGATTTATGTGATGCAGTGACATGTTCTGCAAACCTAGCATGAGTTTCCTGTGTTGGTTTCCCTTCATTAGCTTACATCACAAGAGTATAGTGTGTGTTCAGATGTGTGGTGGTCTGGTTATGTTTAGCGGCTCAGCTTATATTCTGTTGGATTGTCCCGCTGCTTACGGGAAGTCGGGAGGATCGATGCCGGTCTTGATGACCCCGGCATAGACAGCCAGGATGGAGAGGATGACGCAGGCCAGAAACACCAGGGCCAGCTTGTTCACATACTTCACGCCGACAAACACCACCGTGGCCATGGAGGTCAACAGGATGGTGCCGTAAACACGCATGTTGTTCAGCAGGGCAGCCTCCGCCTCGGCACCCTCCAGGCCCTCCAAGGGAAAGATGGCCGCTTTGGGCACTATGTAGATCTGAAGTAGAGGGATTGAAGTAATATTATTACTATTTTACCTTTCTGTATCCAGGGAAATCACACCTGCATTTTTCTCATAAAGGATCCATACAATCTCATTGTTGCTCAAGGGCATCTTGGTGGTAGCTGTTTAGGGAGTGTGAGTGTTACTCATCCTCACTTTACCTGGCCTGTCTGGGGATTCAAACTGGCAGATTGTAGGTCACAAACCTGCTCCTCGAGCCCACTGTTTACCGCTGAATTTAATATATAAAAAAGCAGAAGCTATATAATAAAAGAGGTGAGAAAGGAAGTGAGAGATGAGGTGAGTGAGGAGGGCAACTCTGTGAAGTGTGAAAACATGTGATGCTCACATTAACTGTCCTCTACTGGAGCTTGAAGCAGCACACATAACACTGGCTGCTATTTTAACTCGGCTTAATTAAAGAACTCAAGCATGGTATTAATATTTGAAATTAACTGCCATTATGTTCACTTTTACTACGGGTCGATCTAAGAATAGTCCCATCATATATAAAACAGTAAACCCCTAATTAGCCTGTCAGTGTCTGTCGTCAGCTTTAGATGATTCATGGCAGGGCTGTTACATAAGCATGGGAATTTCTTTCTTTTTTTAACATAATCACTTAGTTTCCACCCCAAAATGTTTTAATCACCATGAAGAGCAAAGAGAGAGCTGAGAGGAACAAGTTGGAAGTCGTGGCTAACTCCGGCCCTTTGGCTGGAGGAAGCTGATCTGATGCTAAGAACAGCATATCACTAGGCAAACAAATCTCCTGCTTCACAGTGAACTGTTCATGCTTCCTAAAATAGCAGCATCAGTTTGTGTTCTTGGCTTGGGTGGAAGGATGAAACATATTCAAATCAGCCTTCTCCAGATCCGCTCCTTACAATTCTGCAGGGATTGTTATTTTACAATGGAAACTAAGCCAGCTTTGACCCAGAAGACAGAATTAACCTCCAGGCATGATCAAACTCTGCATATCCATTAGAGGCATCCAGTAAGAGAATAACGAAAAAATTAAAACACACACACACACACACTTGTATGTTGATATCAGTGGACCAAAGTGATGAGAGCTGTTTCAAGGAATGGTCTTGTTACTCCGCCAGTGTCTTGATCTCTCACTAATGCAGTATTTGCATAATTACCCAATACTCCATGCAGCATGGGGGACTGCAGTGGAAGAAGTGTGGTATAAAAGGCAGAGGAGGAGGAGGAGGAGAATGAAGATCGAGATGAAAGATCCCCTCATTTCATCAACTGTTCAGAATTCACGTTGAACATATAGTGTGAGGAGAAAATAGCTTCAAAGCCGAGTGAGGTGGGGAATAAACTGATGGAGAACTCCATTTCCAAAAACACGTGTGTCACTGCTAGGCTTCATTTTTTTGGAAGGGAACATAATGTTTTTTTTCTCGCTTTGCACTGATTGCAAGGATTACAAGTATATCAGAAACTCTTCCTGGATTATATTCTGCTGGTTTGTTTCCATCTATGTACATACAATATATGGAGGGTTTTGCTGGTTGCAGACCTCTGGTGCTCACTGACAGCTGTTTTTCTTGATTAGAAAAACTGAGCCAATCAGAGCTTTGTAGGCGGGATTAAAAATAAGGGGATCATCTTCCTGCTGCTGAGCAACAAAAATAGTGACAAGCCTGGATGGCATTAAACAAGGGATACAGGTTGTTATAGAAACGCTGCTGCAGAAATAACTGTAAGTGAGCATATGTCTGTGATTGTCATGATAAAAATTGAAGGGAAATACACTCATGTTACAGATGGATAAGACGACTGACACCAGCTACACTTAACATGCTGGTTTAGCTGAAGACGAAGACTGGAAACAGGGGAAAACAGTAAATCTGCTCCCTCAAAGCTCCATAATTCACATATTAAACTACGGCTGCAACTAATGATTATTTTCATTGTCAATTAATCTGTTGATTATCTTCTTGAGTAATTGTTTAGTTGTTTGGTAAAATGTCAAATACTGGTGAAAAATATCACCAAAGCCTGAGATGACACCCTGAAACATAATATCCACAATCCAAAGAGATGCACTTTACTGTCATAGAAGATGCATTTAAAGAGCTCAAATCAAAGAAGTTAAACTTTACTTTTTAAAACAATTACTCAAACCCATTAATTGATGATCAAACTAGATGGCGAACACCTAAAAACTATTTAGTTATTAGATTAATTGCTGCAGCTCTACATTAAACCTCATCTGCGTCATTCCAAACCCATTTTTAAAATCTTTTTTTGACATGGAATGCTATCACCTTCTGACCTAACTCTTGACAAGAAAGTGTGCTACCAAAACGGTATTGTTCAAATGAAATGCTCTAAAAGATTGCTACCATTTTCATGTCTACTGAGAAGGACGTCACCTCTAAAAGAAAATGTCTAACACGAGCACAAAGTCTGAATAATAAAGTGAGAAAAATGGTCTAATTCTCAGAATGGGTCTCCCTTATGGGTCAGAAGGTCTCCCTTACAAAATGCTTATGATACTTTTACCAAGAAAGAAAGAAAGAAAGAAAGAATAGCCATAGTCTCAGGAGGTATCAGTGATTGATTTTTGAATACCTCGGTGCCGCTCAGGTTTTGTTTGGCTCCTTGCCTTTAATCACTGAACCATTTCCAATACTGGCTCCACGTTTACTTGAACCAGTGCAACATGGTGCCAAAATCTTTTATGTATTACCAACATAATTGAATCTAAGGGGCCACATTCTGCTCTTACAACCTCCTCATGGAGTTGTGACTGTGCCGGTGTCATCACCTTGACAAAACTGTCAAAGTATGAGCTTTGAGAGTTTCACTGCGGGGAAGGAAAAGCTGTGATTCCAGTGGTCAGCTCCCGTCATTTTAGATCATCAGCAACATCACGGGGGGAATTAGCTTGTGAAGTATCTCTCCTTTACTCAGAACAAACAGGAATCTCCTCCAAAATATGTGTTGAGAAATAAGCAATGCTCCTGCAGAGGAATGCGTCACTGTTTGATGAGTCATGTGACCATCTAAGCATTCACTGATTTGTTGGGACATGCAGGGCTAAGTTCACTTTTATCTGGTTGTGTCTGACTCTGGGCTCGCTGTTTGACACTAATACTTGCTTATTCAAATTACATCCCTCCTGATTCTACCTCTCTGTTAATATGGCATAAAAATTGAATGTTATTTTTTGATTTATTTAAAGGTGTAAAGATAAAGGAGATGCCCGATATGCTGACAGAAACAGAATGAGAGTGGAGTCGACACAAACATTACTGGAGGATGTTTTCTTACCAGGAGGAGCTCGATGGCCCCCAGGATGTACATGGCTCCTGCGAAGGTGGTTCCCAGATAGAAACAGATCCCCACTGCTCCACCGAACTCAGGGCCCAGAGAGCGGGATATCATGTAGTAGGAGCCTCCAGCTGCAGGGAAACACAAGAAAATTAACAGAAATACTTAGAAATATGTTTCAATGTAGGTATGACTGTGATTTTTCATTACTATCTACTACCAAATTATTACTAGAGAACACAACAGATGTATAACAACTGTTGAATCTGTGAATCTACTGGTATCAGCAAAGATCCCAACTCAAAACAAAGAAATGAAGCAAGTCCAAATTTGTGAAGGTGTGATGAGTTCATATCTGATAAAAAGTTATTTTTGTAGATTTGTAGATCAATAATAAAGACTAAAGAGTGCAATGTTACTATTTTGCTTTTGTCACACTGCTTTTGGATAGTTGTAATTTTGGCTATGCTCATTTTCTTATTGTGTCTTACAACAATACTCGTGTATTTGTGAATAAGAGTGTGCAAATAAATTAAGTGAACATAAATAAATAGACCTTAATCAGCACTTTGCAGCAGCATAATGGCTGGAACCACTTATAACAGAGACAGTTATAATTGGCATACAGTTCCACACTTCTCTACAAGCCTGTAATTTGCTCTGACCCCTGCTGCATGCACACCAACTGGTGAGACGCAGGCCATCATTACTATGTAAGCTCACATTATAAAACCTAGCTACACTGTATGTGTACATAAACGCGTCTGCATGCAGATACTGAACATGCACATTCAGATCTTCATGGCGGGCATTTGGCTGAGGGTTTATTTTGTGTAAATAGTGTTGTGTGACGACAAGTTAAAGTGCACAAGATCCCAGACTAAAGCTTTTAATGTTTCTGGAGATATCAAGCTGCGCTGGGCAAAATGTGCCAAAAGCAATCAGGGAAAAGAGAAATTTAGAAGCGGACAGCCTCAAACAGTGATGACTGTGTGGTGCCGGCGTCTGCTCACCCACCTGGCACTACTCCATTGGTAGCGATGGCACTCATCGAGATGGCAGTCAGCATGGTCTGCACAGAGAGGGAGGGGAAAAGACAGAGGAGCAGGAGAAGAATTAAATCCTATCCACCAAATTCTGCATACAATGTGAATATAAAGTGTTGATTGCTGGGTTTCTTGTATTTTCAGGCTTTTAAAAAGTTATAAAAGTGGAATTTATTCTCTTTAACTGTCAAGTAAATGTAACAAAGTTTATAATAGACATCAAACTAATAAAAGAAAAACAAAGATTCTAAGAACTGGACGCATTAAATGTTTGTCTTGATGAGAAAGCGAGAGGAGCAGCTATGGGATTACCAAAGCTATTACAATTCATCCTGAGGGGGAATAATTGTGTGAACCATTTCATGGCAACACATCCAACAGTTATCAAGACATTTTACTGAAAAGCACAAATGTGAATGTCGCAGTGGTGCAGAAAGAAAAGTGTTTTCTTTGTGTCTGGACCAAACAGGTGGACTGACTGACTGACTTTGCCTTTCCTAGAGCCATACCACTGACTTCGCTAAAACTCATACACTGTTTAAATGTTATGTCCTCTGCCATTCAATAAAAGTCACTTCCACTTTTTGTCAGTTCACTACTTTTAGAAGTAAACTCATATTTTCATTTCCTCTAAGTGATGTCCTTCATCACAACATCAGGCCTGTGGTCTGTAACAAATCCTGTTTGTATAGAGTGTATGTGGGGACAACAACAATTTACAGCTGTGCTAAATGTTACAGCTGCCCGCTTGTTGATTAGATAAATAATATGCCACAGGGCCTGTCAACAGCTGTCAGAGCACATTCAGACAACCAATGACAACTCTAATGCAACTTTGGCATTGAGGGGGAGGAAAAACACCATCAGAGATGTAAGGGCATGCTACACTGGAGCTCACAGTCGCCTGCAACACAAACAGCCAGGCCTGACTGCCCTGCAGAGGAAAAGAGGGACAGATGCACGCAGTGAGTGGAAGAATGGGTCAGCAGAATAAAAAATGACAACGTGAGATGACAGAGAGAGATGGTGTGTTTGACAGCACAAAGACAGTATTAAGATTTCATTACTGTTCCAAATGCTATTGAGTGTCTTTTTACATTGTCTGCACATGAAAGGAAAAGAGAAAGAGAGGAGAAATCAGTGCCCTTTCCTAAAACAGCTCCCACTATTTTACTTTTTAAACTTTGCTATAAATATTGCCTTGCCACATAATTATTTGATTTTTCCATCTTTTTATTCCATTACCTGCTAATGCACTTACTGTTAAAGTCACTATTTCAATATATTCAAAATAGGACTGTTTTTTAAATAGAATTCTCACTGATTCAGCCCCTTCTGTTTAAGAAAGCTTTCACATTTGTATAATAGTACAGGCACACAGTATTTTGTGTGACGTGGGTCTTTCCTGGGTAAAGTCTCAATCACAACCAGCTATTGTGTGTTAGCTATAATGAAATAACCAAGGTAAAAAAAAAGCACTACAATAAACACTGAAAAGTAAAAAATAACACTGATTGTGTAATAAATCCTTTTTATTCAGTGACTGGTAACAATAATCACTGTTCATTTTTTGTGTTATTCTTGCACTTCATTCCCTAGACATGAGAAAAATCACATTACCGTTCTCATTTTCCACATTATTAACACTAATTTTGTTTCGGTGTCACCTGCAATAGAAGAAAGTCTGTTGATTTCCAGCCACAGGACACCGTGCTGGTTATGTTTGACTGTCATTACATCCGTCTCCGTGAACACCATAATGTGGTTAGTGTCACCTGAGGGCCCTTTGGACTGACAATCAGGAGTGAAGAGTGAGCGGGACTCTGTTCCTCTCTCTAATCTGGTCATAATGAGGCCACAAGCTTCTCTCCCACCACAGCTGATAAGACAGTAATTGTTTAAGTGTTTTATCTGATGTGGGCAGCAGCCACGCAGAGGTAGTCGGTCGCATACCCAATCACTGAATCACCACGAAACAAAGGCCAGCAATGGACTCATCTGATTCATGCTGGTAGTACAGTCAAATAGGATTAGTGTACGTATATAATCATGTATGTATATGTGACTAATTTCAAAAGGTTTCTGTCTTTAATGGGTTAGTACATCAGGAGTAAGGTTTAGTTTGGACTAAACTGACAAAGGAACAGAGCCAGCCCTACCCAATGTGGCGCCCCTAGGCGAGATTTTATATGCCGCACCTCTCCATCAGCGATTTACATACGCTTACAAAAGAAATCGAATTGCATTGTTTTGTAGTAATATTAATGGGGCATTGCTTTACGTTTGAATCAATATGAGCTTTTCCATATTAAGAGTTAATAGTAATAACTAGTTTTGATATAATTATATTGAAGGTGATTTTTTTCCTGATTTTGTGGCGCCCCCTGGAGGCCACAGCGCCCTTAGCATTTGCCTATACTGCCATACAGTCAAGCCGGCTCTGCAAAGGAAGGTTATATAGTCGGCAAGAGTCAATATAAAGTCATATGTAATGTAACAAAGAGCATGTACTGTACAATGGTAATGCATGACTCTGGATTGCATAGATTTCAGTGATGAAATAAAGTAAAAAGACAGCATGATACGCTGTATATTCTTTTTCCTAACATATGCACTGTGTAATAATAATTAGCACTTTGCTAACTCCTGAGCAGCAAATCTCCAATCATAGATCTGACCTTCCAAACCCAACAACACAAGCACAAGTGTAAGAAAAGGATTAAACTGTGTGTCTATCTGATGTAATATAAACTGCAAATATTAGCTTGTCTCGCTAATGCAGCATTTCGTTTGAAGTATATCACTAGATAACTACATTATTTTCACAATGTGAAATGTGTTACAACAAAAAGACAACCTGATCTTACATGTTTTCTCATCCTGCTGTTACAAGGGCTCTTTAGCTGGAGCTGCAAAAACAATGCTGCTCCTTTATTTCACTGTCTTCTGCATTGAGTGGCAGCTGGTGAGGATACAGACTCTCCTTCCTTGGACATGGAGCTTTAGTCTTTTGGCACAGTATCACTTATGCAACCATCAAATACATATTAAAGACTTTTCACTGGCTCTTTATTCCAAACAACGCTCATGGAGGTATCTGTAATTATCTTGCTAAATAGATAAAGCTGGTATGTAAGTGCGGTAGTGACAGTTGTGATTTCAGCTGGCAATACCAGCAGTACTTGGCAAGAAACAAGACGCCTGCTTTTGTCTACCTGTGAGTGAAATCAAGATCCCACTGTTTTGAAAAATGACTAAGAATTTGGAGCGGTAAATCTGCCAGTATTATCACTGTCATGTGTTGTGTGAGAACAGAAAGCCTGACAGACGTAAGCAGCAGAAACTAATGAACAAACAGTTATTATCAGTTTATCTGTTTTTTAGTGATAACTGTCGCTACAAGTACATGTTTGTGTGAGACCACAACATGCTCCAGACACAGTAACAAACATGACGTCTCATAACTCAACATTCTGTCTCCAGTCAGGTTGATGATTTGACTTTACATTCTCTGGTTGAGGCCTCATGGTCCATCTGTCATTTTGTTTTGACCAGAGTGCCACAGGTGACACACATCTAGCAGATGAGATTTTTTTTATTCGTGAAATCCCATTTGGTCACTTTACCTTTACTTTTAGCAGCGTCCTACTTTTATTTCACATGACCCTCTGGGCGTCACTGCAGACAGGGACATTAACAAGCATCATCAATCAGCTGCTGTCAAAAACACGAGAGATCACTTTGACCGTCCTGCAAAGTTTGCAATGATGTCAGAAGGTCTTTCTTCAAACACAGAATCAAAAGTAGCTACAGGGGATCTAACAACTGAATTTAAGACAGGAGCTGTTCTGTTATTTTCATTTTTTTTCCGGTTCAGGCAGTTGATGGCCAAAGAGCTCCACTGCCTCTCCTGGTGCGTCTGAATCAGCAGCTGATTGGTGGACAGGCACTAAAAGCAGCAGCGTTCTGCTGTAGCAGACAGGATGTGCAGCATCTTTTTTCCCACTGACCCAGAGCCTGTGGCCTGTTTTATCGTCCCACTTTCCGGCGATGCAGGTAACCTAAAACTGTGATGGTTTCGAGAGTTCGCATGATCGAGTATACTGTGTTTGCTGCACTCTCGCTTCGCTAATGCTATGTTTCTCCATAAAAGCCTGGAGTCAGTGCCTCCAAACTCACATATACCCACAGGACCTCTGGCTTCTAAGCATGCCAGCAGACAACGTCAGATTATGCTGCCTCTCCATCTGTCTCATCCACATGAGGTACAACAGCACATAGCTTACATATCTGACAAAGGGAACGTTTTCCTTCAAAGGCATTCTGAATGGCAGCAAAGCTTGAATAATTGCTAAACCATCGTGATTACATATGAGCCCGAGGAATATGTTTGGAGAAAAAAGCTAATTTTCATTTTTAAGAAAAGTCGGAAAGATGATACACTTCCCAAACGCTGGCTGCGAAGGACACTTTGGGTCTGTTCCTTCCCAAAGCTACAGACAAACTGATTTGGCCTTTCGTCGACCTCAGAGTTGAGCTGAAATTGGTTTTGACAGGAATTGAGCTTTTGCGCTGCCCTGAGAGCGTGCTTCATTAGCATGCTTCATTACACAAATGCAGAATAGTTTTGTCAAGTACAACTTCATCAATTCGCATACAATGGTACAGTAGAAGTCTATTTTCAGTGTGCTGTTTATCACTTGAAATCCCTGTGGATCGAATACCGTGGAAGGCAAAAGTGTCGGATGAAGGAGACGGAGGGTGATTTTTTTTTACTTTTCAGATTGATAGGATAGAAGCTGAGCACGAGAGGACGAGATGCAGCTGTGAGAGGAGCAGAGAGGTGGCAAAGCAGGACAAAAAATTGGATGGTAGGTGGAAGGAGAGAGAGAGAGAGGTGGAGAACACAAGGCAGAGGAGGAGGAGAAAGGGAAATAATGAGACAGTAAAATGAGAAAAGGCTTGGAGAAATTGCGGAAGCGAAAGAGATGAGGGTAAAAAATGAAAGAGATGAAGGGAGAAAAGCATCCTTAGCATTTAAATGAGTCACGACGGAGGGCAGACCACCCTTCCCCTCGCAGCATTCGGATTCAAGACCTGGAAGTAATGAGGAAGGCCAAACAACAGATGACTTTCCATCTAGAATATTAAACCTCATTTTATCTTGGTGACAAGCCCGCATTCATTATCGGGGATGAAAATACTCACGCGTGGCATATGTTTGAATACACTCGGAGAACGCTGTCTGCTGTAATATAC
Organism: Chromis chromis; assembly: GCA_900302755.1. Taxonomy (NCBI): domain Eukaryota; kingdom Metazoa; phylum Chordata; class Actinopteri; family Pomacentridae; genus Chromis; species Chromis chromis. Next base: position 2,210 of record OMNN01051554.1, on the reverse strand, counting down.
GGACTTTTAAAATGGTTGGTTGTGTGCATAATTTCATGGTTAATGGTCTAATGTGTCAGAGCTGTTCCACATGGAGGCACATTTTTCATATAATAATGATCTTCAGAACGTCCGAGAGTGCGGTCGCCGTTTTTTAATGTTCTGTCAAAATGTTGTGCGACAGGAAAAAAAATGGCGGCTTTAGTGGCTCCAGATATGTGCAGCAGGGATTGAGCATCTAATGAAAAGTGCGCTGTCAGTTATATCCCATCATGTGAATAAAACATGGGGTCACGCTGTATATTATCAAGCTCTACAGCATGCGTGATTCCTTTGCACTTCAAGTCCTGTGGATTTCACTCAGGTGGGAGGGGGGGAGGATCTGTGTGCACATGTAACACACAAACTACACACATGCACTCCTCTGGTGTGTTGCTGGCAACCCCTGGAGGTCTGGGTGGTTACGTGTTATGTAAGGAGCTCAGGAGAAGAGAGGTGGGGGTTTCTCACACACCGTTCACGCTCAGGCTTATCGCCCCGGGGCTCTGCAATGAGCTCGGTGTGACTGATAAGAAATGTGTGTGTGTGTGTGTGTGTTTTTGCGTGTGTGAGCGAGAGAGAAACTGCGAGAGGTGTATGAATTTTTGAGAGTTTAAACATTCGCTGGTATATGCGCGTGAGGACATTTTTATGTTAATGTGTGTGTGTAAGCATAGGAAATGGAGCATAGGAAATTTAAGTGTGTTTGTGTGTATTTGCATGGCTTCCTGTCAAACTGCATCTGAAGCAGCTTTGATCTTTAAGGCTTTTTTTTCTCTCTCTGCTATTTTTAGCATAAAACTGAGTGCCATATTTATTTATTTTTTACTACAGAAGCTTCACAAAACCTTTTCTCTTTTAGGAAATAACAATTAGAATTGTACAGTTACAATTGGTGAATATCTGTCTTTTATATCAGCATTTTTTTTTTTAATCAACAATGCATTTACACGCTATATCAGTCTCTGAATATGTACAACAATTTACACAAAAATAGTACAATACGTACTGTGCATGCTGCATCAAAGCCCTCTCTATACTGTCACAGAGAAACGTGATTGGGAAGCAGTGTGTGTCTGTGCAGGCAACTTTGCTATGGTTGGGATTTGAGGGGGTTGTTCTATAAATACACTCTGTGCTAGAGGAGAATCTAGGTTGCACAAACACACAGACATACCAACATACAGTCCTGCCACAACGCTAAGTGCAAACCACAAGAAATATACGCAGCTCTGACAGCTGATAGACCACACAGGTTGAATTGAACTTCGCCATATGATAAAATAAGAAAGCCCTCATTGGATTATCCATTGAAAAGCCCAATTCAAACTGAATAATGCTTACTGATGCCCGACAGAAAGCTCTGACACAGGACGTTGCTGTGCTTTCAACAGAAAGGAACTTCAGGTGAAACAAGTGGACATGGTCTCTACAGAACGGAAACGATGTTAGGCATTCAGTGAAGAGGCACAGTATATGTTCCCTGACAATCAAATGCACGAAACAAGTCAAACACAATCAGTTTGTAGCAGCCACTCAGATCACTGACAGCAGCGCCGTCCATCCTGTGGGACAGTGTCTGTTGTAATTCGGATCTCAAGGCCACGACAGGGTGTTTGTCCAAAGTCACTCTGACACACGAATGCGGCTCCGTAGCACCGACATTAATGGGAACCCTAGAACATCACAGCATGTCATCATCCATTTTCTTCTCTGTGCAGATTGAACGTGTAGTGTCTATAAAATGTAACTGGAGCTTGTTTCTGTATACATTAAAGAAAACCTGGTTTGGTAGAAAATCTTTAAAGACAGCCTTCGTAGTGGATGTCATGTGACTGTGGCTGCAGCAGCATTACATTCTAGTAATGGCCGGTACGATCAAACTGGCTAAAACAGGATTAAATGCTTGAAATGCTGCCTTAATACAGCTTTGCAGGGTTTGACACAGGGTCAATAGTCTACCAAGTAAAAATAGATATTATGCCCTCGAGACAATGAAACTATAAAACTTTTATTATTATGTGTGTTTAGTGAGGCTTTAGTGATCTGGTGCACATATTTGGTAGTGATGAGGAGCCTTACTGATAAATTATATATATAAAGTCTTTGGTAAAAAAATAGGATAACTAATGTTTTGATAAACTGTACTTGAACCTGAGGTCAGAATTGAACAATTCACAATGCTAACATGG
>OMNN01051553.1:0-23545 GCA_900302755.1 Chromis chromis | reverse complement strand
AACTTGAACAGAATGTGTAGTACTAGACTTTATGGATTTAATTTAACACATTCACAGATTTATGTGAGAACTTTTCTCCTGATCAGCAACTGCATCTCTTCTAGTGGACCATTAAATCCTCTGGAGGCCAAAAAGACGCCATTTATCAGATACAGAACTTGTAAGAAGTGAAAGAATTGTCTGAATTCCAACTTTCTAAAGGTCCTTGAACAAATTATGTTTGATTTGTGAGTGCATCAGAAAAATGAACTAAATCTATGCTTAAAATTGTGATATTTAATCAGAAATCACAATATCATACAGGTCTCATTTAAAAAGTCACCAAAAATAAAGCATTTTCACTAATCAAATTCTGCAGTAAAAACAAACAAACCAAAACGTGCTTATGCCCCTCAGCACAATCAACAAGGCAGGAGGGACTCAGCTGTGACCAACAGTCACATGACGAAAATATGGTGTTTTTATGGTTGAACTGCAGGCTGTGTTCATACAGAGCAGATAGGAGACAAGTTTGGCAACAAATTCAAATGTAAGTAGTAAAATAGCTATAGTATGCAGATATTTTACCCCCCTTTTCCTGGTATTGGTAATTTTTTTTTAGTTCTCTCTACTTCTAGCCATGGTTGTGCTGTTTCCATAGAGATGCAGGACTTTATATTGCAGTGAAAAATGAGCCCCCAGTGAGAAAAAATGTCACAGGAGCAGAAAATGCATATAAACTGCTTGGATTCAGAAGGTCAAGGGGTCAGTAATCCAAATTACTATTTCAAATTTATGAAAACAAGTATTTCCAAAGTGCGCCTTTTCATCACATTACAGTTCTGTAAATCATCATAAATAAGACAAATTCCAAGATGCACAGTTTGAGAACCACTGTTCCTGCTGGCCTGCACTCATTGTGATATTAATGTGAGTTAGACACAGAATGAAAGTGAGATAACCTTGCTTTGTAGACAGAGCAGTGTCTCACATTTTATATTCATATATTTTTTTTTTAATTAAAATTATGCAATTATTAGGTTAAAATCTAAAGACCTATAAAAGTATCCGGAGTTTTTATAACACAGGGCCTCTCCACAGATTGTAAATATCACTGCATGGATGTTTCACTGCAAAATTTGGTCACGTGGACAAATATAGCCAGCCTCTGCGCATGCTCCGTCTCTGTTGCTACTCAGTTGTTGTAGTTACCAGGAAGATTAACCGCGATGATCAACTGGCCCTGGTGATAGCAGCTAGTTAGCCGTTAGCAGGCTCCATAGAGATAAAAGGCAAGTTTGTGTTGCTGTGTATTTGTACGTCGTTATAAAAACAGGCTGAAACTAAACAGACATTGCAGTTAGCTACGCGTGTATGTGCTTAAAATAACATGTCGCTAACACAAGTGTTGTGTAGCTAACGCTGGTTGGACTGTCTGTCAGGGTTTAGTCTTAACGTCTTATGTTTTACGTTAGTAAGGTGATTTCACCGCCACCGCAGGTAGAGTTAGAAAGCAGCTGTTCTCAGCTAACTGTGCGCTAAATATAAACCACTGTCGGGCTGTGTCTGTCTGGGTAGCGAGCCGTGGTGAAGTGGTTAAAATGCTGTGAACGAATAGACTGGTGGTAATTGGAGCTGAGCTTCATCAGTGACTGTCTCTTTCTGTATGTGGTAGATGCGGTGGTAACGTTTTGATCCCAGGGAGATTTGAGCAGGCAGCCCCGTCACCTTTCTGCTGCGAGCATGCCAGCCGTGATCCGAGATAAAGAGGACTCTGAATCCTCAGAAGATGAGCAAGAGTAAGTACAAGTTTGCAGCTGTTCATGTTGCACTGTCTGCTGTAGAGTCATAGAGCTGTGACTGTGATCTGCTCCAGAAGCATACTGCCATAGGTCAGCAGGGCAAAAACGCCTGGACATCATCTATTCCATATTATGTATGGAATAATTTACCTCCAATCTTTCTTTTTTTCATTTACCCTCCAAGGTAAATGAGAAATTCCCAACTGTGAGGTCATTCTATCTATTCTGTCATCTTGCAGTCTGTGTGTATTCATTATATAACATCTCCAAATACAAATAATGTAATGATCTGTCTGAACTGTCTTCTGTAACTACCAGCCTGATAGTTTGCAGGAATAGCCGTTTTCTTATCTTTCACTATTCATGTATGTTAATTGTTTTTATAAAATATAATATAGTCACCAGTGTTTTCTGTTAAATGGTTAAAAATGTCAAGATGTGGGCATTGAGTGATTCAGACTCTGGCAAACTAGAATGTCGTATTTATAACAGATGATTAAAATACTTCATTAATATTGTCTGATTTTTTTGTCATAGGCATCTTGGTTTAGGTATTTTCGCCGTTCAAAACAGGCTCCTGTGTTAATATGTTGTGCATTTTCATAATTGTGATAACAGACAGTTACATAGAGAGGATTTGGATATTGCTCCCAGTTCCTGCAGCTTGTGGACTTGGCAGGTGTTATTAGTTCAGTTCTTAGCCTACTGATTCTCTTGGCATGCCTCACCGGACTTGCCTCTAAATAGATTATTAATATTCCACCATGGCAGATCAGAAGCATTGTTGATTTTTTTTTTTATGCAGCACAAAGTCTTTGTAACTTGCCATCATTTATTGACTGTGTAATGTAATCTATGCAGAGTTACAGAAGATGTCCTGAGCACTGTTTAATAATTAATGCGAAGATGCATGAAGACAAAATGAAACCTTAAGGTATCATTTTGCATAATTGATGGAAGTTTTGAATGAGAGAGAAGAGCATCTAGGTCTCGATCTTAGGCGCACCAGTTGGTCTGTCAAATAATTCCCTCTTAAGCCATACTTAGTCATACCTTACTGAGTGCCACTGTGTCGGCTTTTAGGCTCCATCTCTTAGATTAGTTTGGATTGCTTAGAATTAGGGTTTAACCTCCAGGTAACCAGTGCTGCTTTTACAGGGAGGGAAAAGTTATTGAGCAGTGAGATGCTACCAGAACAGTAGCCATGTGCTTATCCAAAAAACCTTGTTTCTAGAAAGTAGTTTAATTGGGACTATACACCGGTTCTCATTGGAGCATATGGCGATTTGACTTGTTCTGCTCAACTCTAACTTAAGTCTTATATTTTCTTCATTCATCAGTGGTGGTCAATAATAATTTACATGAAGCTGATGCAAAAGTGATTTTCAACTAACTTTTACTGCGACGTCAGACAACACTAAATGATGAAAAGTAAAACCCGACCATTACTGGATATTTAGGGCTGAAGCCAATACCAAGTTTAAGGAGTAATACAGAAATCAAATATATATCCTATACTCCTGTATATACTGTATATCTTAGAGTTAAATTGGAAAGGGAAAATGATGGGGTCATTCTTAAATTTTCATTAACGTGTTTCACAAACAGCAATAGAACAGCAACTTACCATGAAGACACCACTTGACTCCACACTACTGGCTACTCAGCTGTCGTGCATACTCTGCTACATGTGCTGCAGATAGCGCTATATTGTAAATTATGGATAGAGAGCACCTTCTGCTGGTTGATCACGCCAATATCATATGCTTGTCTCAAAGACTGAGCCATGCAAGACTTAGTACATACAGCCAGTAGAGTAAAACTGCGAATGGCCCATTAAATCAGTTATGCTCATTAAACCATTTCTAAATAAACGCAACCATCTTTTTCTACATTATATTCTGTGACAAGAAGTTTTCAAATTGACAATGACTGAAGAATATATATTCCAATACTGATGTCTGTGATATTTCCGTATCTAACCTATGCCAATGTCTTTGTCAGGCACTAATGCATTACTACAAATGCAAGGGCTATTGCAAGGACTACAAAGTATGGTGTTAGAAACAATTTCAAGATATGCACAGTAAACACAAAGACAAACCCATGTAAGTGCTTCTACAGTAGGAAACGTTCTATGGCAAAGGTACAACAGGGCAGCAAACAGGCTTTAACTTAACTTATAATTCTACTTTACGAAAATTTAGACAAACCAGGGTTTTGAGTGTTGTTAACTGGTCATTTTGTCTGTCCAATAAATATTTAATCTCAGTATTAATCTGAGTAATCTGAATATTTTTTTATGTTAGACCCACATGTTGTAAAAAAAATCTTGAAGTGTGCACATATTTTTGCCAAATGTCTGTAACTTTAAAAGATCATGCTTTGCTGAAAATCACAGTGATGGTCTTTTGTCTAAGATTTGACCATCTTGTGTTTATACAGGTACAGCAGCATCTCAGTAGCCCTGATGGTGGCTTATGTTCATAATAACCAACAAGCCTAAATATTATCAAACCTCTTGTGCAACTCGAACATGTCAGTGGAACAGATATCTGCTATTGTCCCGCATACCTGGATACTTTGGAGCTCTGGGCAGCAGTTGCTTACATGCTTTATCAAGACTGGTCATACCTGATTGAGTTCCACTCCATCATCAGTCCACCTTATCGTATTTGTACCCCCTGATAAGCCCGCTGTGTCTGGTACTATGAGATAATCTGGACTTTTTTACAAGGGTGTTTGTTAGTACAGTATATGGGTTTGTTATTGCCCGGCACCTCATGAAACTGTGTGTGGTTCTGTCTCTATCTGCCTGACTGAAATAAACACCATGTCAGGATGCATTCCCTCAGCATTAGGTAACCTGCCCATATAGGCCAGTTCACATCATCCTGGACTGAACGCCAAAGATTCTGAGCAGTGAAATTCACCCCTAAGTGCATCTTTATGACATTATTACTGGGATTTCTTTTTTCAGTGTATGTTTTTTATTATCCAGATTGTTTGAATTACTGGATTTTTATAACGTGTCTCATCTAATTGTCCACTAGAGACCATCCTTGCATCGCGTGGAGCGGCCTCAGCAGGACGATCCCAGTTCTCCTGTTTGTCCCTGAAGCTGTTGTTTCAAAAGATGGAAATATCTGCTCAGTTGGAGGTACAATACATTGTGGTGAAGTTACAGAATGACTATGAAAACAGTAATAATAATATGATTAAAATTTGAAGCCTCAGTAAGTTGCGTACTAAGAATATCGCGTTGTCCCTAATGTATTTTATGTGTCTAGAGCGATATAATATGGCCTTCAAGATTGTGCGCACAGAGAGCCGCCTGGTACGAGGAATACTCACCAATCATGGATTCCATGAGGTAATCTTCTCCCTTAAATCATCAATTTAAAAGATTTGCCAAAATCTTGCAAAATTGCATTGTCTTTTACAGCACATGCACTTTATGCACATGCTCAGCTGTGTAGGGATAACGGATACTACTGTAGCTCTGTTATTTTTCCTTTGACTGCTAATGCCGATGTCAAAGCCCGGGAATGCACCCATGGAAAAAAAACAAAATGACCTCAAGAACATTAATCCTGTTTCACGAGGGCGCACAATCCCCATTATTGCTCTCTCCTAGCAGTTACAATTAATTCCCTTTTTATTTCATTTCAATGCTTCTTGACTCCTGCTAACCCATCATCAAAGGCAGACGAGTGTCTACCACAGCCTCGGCAGAGCCAAACTTTAATAAGCCTTTATTGCAAACATCTGACTCTCCCTTAGACGCAGACAGAACGGTCATGTGAATTCTGCCTCCTAACGAATTGTTGGAATAAAACAAAACAAAACAGATAAAATAACATGACAGTGATGAAAATCTGCGAGTTGGCCTTCCTCTTGAGATTATTTCAAAAGTGAAGGCCGTAGTTCTCCAGGTTAGTGGTGGAGTGATCTGCTTCTTAGATCAGCTGAGCTGTCATATGTGATGGACATCAGAGTATAATGCTGCTGCTGGTGACTGGAAACTTCACAGAGCTCATTCAGTATGAACAGCAATAGCTATGCTTGGTTTTATTGCTTTTTTAATGATCCCTTTTGCATAGATATTTTACTCTGTGTGTACTGATTTTAAATCATTTGATGCGGCCTGTCAATTGAAGTCGATCTGTTTTTCAGGTTCACCCGAACAGTAATGACTTTAACCTCATGTGGACGGGATCTCACCTAAAGCCTTACATACTACGCAGCCTTCAAGACTTCCAGAAGGTTAACCACTTTCCAAGGTATAAAATATGGCTCAAATACACAAGTGTGTTGCCACTGTTCTCTGTAATATAAATATCACCACTGAGCCATTCTAAGCTCCTCAGTTCAGGCAATGTGTTTGTTGGCTTCCGCTGCAACACGCATTTAGTTTGGACCGCTGCCTCTCTGGAGCATGAAATGAATCACACTGTCAGGCAGAGGGCGTTCTGTAACTGTTATGTATTTATATATTTGTTCTGTCAGTGTCGAAGTGGAGCGTAGCGCTAGAATATTTTAAACCGGAGGCTCTGCTCATTTCCAGGTCATACGAATTGACGCGCAAAGACCGCCTCTATAAAAACATCCAGCGAATGCAGCAGACCCATGGCTTCAAAAACTTCCATATCGTTCCTCAGACCTTTGTGCTTCCCTCTGAGTACCAGGAATTCTGCAGTAAGAAACGCCCACCTGATGCCGCTGGTCTAAGCAGAGCGATGTAGATGAAATGTTTACAGTCATTGCACATTCATTCTAAATTCATCTCCTCTTCTGTTTCTCATTCTCAGGTTGTTTTGCCAAGGACAAAGGCCCATGGATAATTAAACCAGTAGCATCTTCAAGAGGACGGGGCATTTACTTGGTCAGCAATGTGAGTGATTTTGCCTGTTTTAGTTATCACTTTTCTGGCTTCTGACCATTTAAAACGAAGCAGTTTCCACTTGTGGGTTACGTCCTCAGTGTGAACATGAGTTGTGGCCAGTTTAACCTTGTTTAATTGTATGAAAAAATGAAACTTGCAGGGGAAATCCAGGACACAATGAGAAAAAAATAAGCACATATTCTGCTTCTCAGAGTTTGTGACCATCATCCTCAGGCCCTCATGCTGGTGAAGTCCAAGAGATGCGTGTGAAAGTTCAAGCAAAAGACAACCAAATGTTTTGATCTGACTTATGATGTCAAACTACTGCTTTGAAAGTCAAGAATGAATCTTCGAGCTCAGACATAATTCTAAGTAACAGTAATGGATTTTTCTTTTGTTTCCCTTTAATCACTGTGTGAGTCCTGAGTTTTGTCTCAGGACATCTTGGGTGGCCAAGACCTCCAGGTTAGGAAGCTCTGCTCAAGTACCAGGAAATTGCAATAAATCGTCAATGACTAGGCGCTAATTTCCACATTCTTCTTAAAAACCATGCAAGCACCCCAAATGGATTCCCTTGCTAATTTGATCTATCAGAGTGACTATTTATTGGCTCAAATAAATTAAGTCAAAGTGAACATGAGTTGCGGTGAAGAAGAATAAACTCACAGGGGAAACATGGCAGTTCAGACAGCGGGGGGAGGCAGATCAGAGAGCTAATGGATTTAACACATTTAAATTGAATAATAATGATAATACACGCCCACACAGGAACACCACAATGCCACAATTGCCTTATAGGGATGCTTTTTCTTCTCCAGTGACACAAGTATTGCAGTGTATTATAGATGCAATACATCAGAATTGCTGTATGGTGATACTATTGTCATCATGGGCATCATATCATGACAGGATTGAGTTACTCTGTGGTCCCCGCCCCTGTCTAGTACCTCTTTCAGACTAAGATGTGTGTTTGAGGTTGGTTTGCACAGACTGATGTGTTTTCATAGACAGTTTATTTTTTAATTTTTATGTTGGTTGTTGTTTTGTTTTTTTGTTATTTGTTTTTTTTTATTAGATAGGACAGTGGACAGAGTCGGAAACAGGAGAGAGTGGGGAAGGACATGCGGTAAACGCCCGAGGTTGGAATCGAACCTGGGACAGCCGCTACGCCTTAGCACTTGGGTCACGCAACATAACTGTTAGGCTATCGGGGCGCCCCCTGTTGTTGTGTTTTTAAAGCTATGTTTATAATGTTGCCTCGTCTTGTAGCAAGTAAAACATGCTGAACATGAAAAAACCATCTCAGAGGAAACATAACTCTAGGTTTAAACCAAGACTGATACAACTAACTTCAAAGCTACAGCCAGCAGACCTTTGGTAAAGGTTAGCACAGACTAGAAACAAAAATAAAACTGCTAATCTTTATGCTAAACTAAACAATATTACAGAGACTGTCAATCAGCTTTTCTGTTTTTGTGTGAAAAATGTTTTCTAATTCACGTATAAGCAGGGATTCACATTAATGGCAAAACCAGTGGGAGTTAACTCTAAGCATACTGACATAAAAAATACTGTGTGAACTCCAAACAGTCACTCGGCCAGATGTTATCTGTGTGTGGGGGTGCACTGATACAGCTGTCTTCAAAATAAGTATCAACCGGCGTTTCAGACATTAATAAGCCTCGTGGAGTAAATCACACACTTCCAAGGCCCTGGCTCTTGGAGGAGCTCGACAAGGTTCTCACTCTTGGAAAACACATGCACGATTCTTCTTCTTCTCAGGCATTTTTATGAAACAGTGGAAAGAATGTCAGAGCGATATTTGGAGAGAAGAAAGAAATACGTTCATCTTGTTGGTCCGCTTTCTCTCTGAACTGTGGCCAGCACTGAGGTTACTCCCCCCTCCCCACTCCCCTCTCCCATCTCTTCTCAACTTCACCACCTGCAACACATTTCAACCTCATAAATGACCCATCTCCCACCACCAGATTGTGTTTTTATAGGCTGTTATTGAAGGTTGACCTGCGATGGCCAGCGTCACTGAGACTTTTCTTCATCTGATTATTCTTTGATGTTTATGGTTAACTGCAGTGTCACGTCAGCTGTATGGAATTGAGGATTTAATGTATTTCTATTTGAATTAACTTGTAGCATTTTAGCTTTAAACCTACGATGAAATACTGCTTCTTTGTGTGTTTATCATGTTGTCTTCCATGTGTTCTGTTTCTCATCTACAGCCAAATCAGATTTCGATGGATGAAAACATCTTGGTGTCTCGCTATATCAGTAACCCCCTACTGATAGATGGTCAGTTTGTATCATTTGTAATATGCATTATGTTGTATTTAAGCAACATTTTGACAGATTTGCACTGACAGCTCTTTGCCTTACCCTATTTTTTGTTTTCTTTGTAGAGTTCAAGTTTGATGTGCGTTTATATGTGTTGGTAACATCGTATGACCCGCTCCTCATCTATGTGTATGAGGAGGGCCTGGCTAGGTGAGTATACTGTATGTGGGCTTTTCAATTATTTGTGTCATCCTGTTGAGGGCAAACCAATACAAACTAGCTTCCACTGCTGTTGCATAACAGTTTTTGGTTGTTTCTTTGGTTTAACTTCTGCAGAAGTAGATGTAAAGAACATAAAATCCTGAATTTTAAGATCCATGCTTGAAATATAGTAGTTACTGGATGTAACTCCAGTTGTATGAGTAAGCTTTGCTGATATTGACAAATGTTTTGCTGCGTTTATTGTCAGGCTGTCCTTTAGACTCTACTTTTGATAAGTTTGTCTTCCTTCTATTGGATTGCTCTGTTGTGTAGGAGGCAGTTGTTACCAATGTTGGAATACTAGCTTTTTCCCACACATCTGCATTTGTATAACAGCCAATAGGAACGATGCCTTCTCTATGAAAAGATACCTGATTGGCTAAAGTCTCCCGTCACGGGCTAGCTTTTTTAAACCCTGAAAACAGACCTGAGAGGAGATGCAGATGTCTAGTTTTGTCTCAGACCACTTGAATTACAATACACTGAAAGGTTATTATTGTATTTTTGACAGCTGAAGCCAATAAACTACTGTCCAACCGAGCTTTAAGTAGAAAATCAAATAAGGAAGTAGACTAGTGGCATCTTGTAAACATTTCCTCTCAATTCAATCAGTACCACTGTTATAACAAACAAATTATAGACATATTGATAAACAAAATGTGCAGCTTTGTCCATCTGTTGTGATGGAAGCTTCAAATATTTTCACCAACATGATGCTTAAATACTAGACCGTTGTACTGTATACTATTAGTCTAAACAGTTTAGTACCATATTATTGAATTGATGATGGCGCTTTTTCCAAAACTCTTGTCACACTTTGTTCATTTTCAGGCATGTGGAGGCAAACTGCCTCCAGTTGCCACATTTTTCAAAACTTAGGTTCTTTTCTCACTATTTCTGACCCTCTAGTTATCTACATGCAGCATATTTGACATGATTACTTTCTCTATTCAGTATTTAAATGTAAGTTTTATACTTTTCATCAAACAATTTAATTATAAAGCAGTTGATTACATTTCTACACCAGTGCTGTATTCAAATACATTTAAAATTTGATTTCTGGCTGTACTCAAAGGTGTCAAGAAGACTTTTTTGACATAAAATTTAAATCAGTCAGAAAGATAAATAGCTTTCTCTTTGGTCAACCAAAATACAAAGCAGAACTATCTTGCTCATTCATCTGTGTGATCACATGTCCCTTTGGAATTTTTAGACGGATTCCAGGGCTATATTAAAGCAAGACAGTATATTCCAGCTGTTCTGCAAGGAAGCACATAAGGTGTGATGTAGATTAGAACCAAATGCAGAGGACTGATGTCATTGTATCGCCATATATCGTGTATACACTGATCGGCCACAACATTAAAACCACCTGCCTGATATTGTGTAGGTCCCTCTCATGCTGCCAAACACACAGGATGTCCTGAGGTGTCTTGGGGTGTCTGGCATCGAGGCAGTGGATCCTTAAGGTTCTGTAGGTTGCAGGGTGGGGCCTCTATTGATCGGCCTTGTCCTGGCACATCCAGTGGATGCTCGATTGGATCTGGGGAGTTTGGAGGCTGGGTCATGGTTTGGGGTCTTTGTCGTGCTGCTCAAGTTGTTGAGCAGCTCCTGCTTTTGCTTTTGCTTTGACTCATGGTCCTGCTGTAGGAAGCTGCTGGTGTTGTGGAGTACTGTTGCTATGAGGGGGTGTGCAGCAATGTTTAAGTGGGGGGTTTATGTCAAAGTAACATCCACATGAATGCTGGGACCAAAGGTTTTCCAGCTGAACATTGCATTGTAATGAGATGATAAATGTTACTCACCAGTCAGTGGTTTTAATGTTGCGGCTGAAGGACAATCATCAGCAGATATTCTATATACTGTATAACACACGTTTTCTATATGTAGTAATAGTCGTATTACTAGAGTCTGATTTGATACATTTTGGTATTACTCTGCAAATGATCAATGCAAGACAAAAACAAAGCGGACAGCAGCAAACAATATTTATAAATCATTCATATGTAGGTGTTACTCTTGTTTTTATATGAAAGATTGTTTCTCTGTACAAAGTCAAAAATACTTAACAAATATTGAAAACACCTATCTCAAAACATCCTAAACATTTAGGCCATTGCTTTTCTGTTGTGAAGGAACATTTGCTAGTTTTATAGGAGAATGAGCTGATTCTGTGACATGTTAGGATGTGTTTTGTTAATTATATTGCATTCTGGAGGAGAAATGTCATGTGAAGTTGCATCAAATTAAATAAATAACATTAAATAATAACAGTGTTGAGCGTTTAACAATTTTCTAAACACTTTCCACGTGGGTTTGAATAGTTTAGGCAGTCTACTGTTGTTTAATATGAGTAATTGAGCTCTATGTCCTTTTCTTTCTTATAATGTTTTCTTAGTGATCTGTGTAAACACTGTCTGATTACTGTGATATCCATTCTGAACTTTCTGAGACACTTCCCTTGGTATTCTTTCCGTGCCCAGAAGAGGGCATCCTAAACTTTTCAGACTAACTGCTGTGTAGAGTGTGCAGCCTTGTTGACTCTGAAACAAAGCACTCTATTGTTTCAGTTGTAGGACGTGCTAATCAAATATCGCTGATTGTGTCACTGTTCAAAGATCATATCTTATGAAGAATTTATATAATTGCTCTATTTGGGTCTGGATGGTGAGAGCAGGAATAATTTATTAAGCCAACAACAAGCTGTCATCAGACACAGGTAGGTCAGGCGAGGCTAGATGATTTATAGAATGACTGGCTCTTGGCCTCGCTCTGATAAAGGTACGTGCTCATGCTGGAAGCCGAGTGCCACTGCCCTCTTATTTGCTGGCTTCATTATCAACAGCGAGCTATAAATCAGGGCCAAATCCTGAATCCCACTTTTATCTCCTGACATTCCTTTGGTTGTGTTGGTATTCAGGTGCATGGTGCGTGCCAAGGAATTCTCATTATTGCACATGTGGCATCCACTCCTCTCAAACACTACCAGAAACTAATCTCTCTCCAAAGTGCCCCTATTATTCAGTCAAGTTATTCACTCATGTGGATGTTATGGCAGATAAATATGTAGTAAAACTGTTGGATGGTGGGTTAAGGTTTTCTTTCTCTCTTGTATAAATAAATACTGCCTGTCCACAGGTTTGCCACAGTCAAGTATGACCGGACTTCAAAGAACATCAAGAACACATTCATGCACCTCACCAACTACAGTCTGAACAAAAAGAGCAGTGATTATGTCAGGTGAGCCTCGCCAGCGGTCGACATACATTGAATGTGTTGCTGTTACGGGAAACCCACTGACTCATGCATTTATTATAGCTCGAGTGTTTGAAGTGCGTTTCTTCCTTTTCAGCTGCGATGACCCTGAAGTTGAGGATTATGGGAACAAATGGAGTATGAGTGCAGTGTTGAGGTATTTGAAGCAGGAGGGAAAAGATACCACATGTGAGTCAGACCTTCACCTTTTCTTTTTGTTTTTTTTTGCATCTATTCAAAGATGATAGGAGTAGAACTTTGTCACTTTGCAGTTTGCTTCTCAATCCTTGGTCAGTTTTTTTCTATTAAGCACTATCAGCTTTGTCAAGTAAGAATTCTTTCATAGCAAGAAAGAAAAGTACATGATGAGCTTTAACCTCATTTAATGCATTATTTCTTTCTGTTTTGTCTGTTTAGTGCTCATGAGACAAATTGAGGATCTCATCATTAAAGCAGTGCTGAGTGCTGAGCTACAGATAGCCACCGCCTGCAAGATGTTTGTCCCCCACAAGACGAACTGCTTTGGTAATCATTTCATATTCCTCTAAAAATAATTTCAACCACAATCAAGTCCACCATATGCGTTCACACCTGCTAGAGGTGAAAATCCTTTTAGAATTACAACATAAGCCAGTTAGAGTATTGGAATCAGGTTGCATTTGCAGATGGGCCAGTTTGAATGTGAAGGGCATCAGTACAAGCTGTTCAGGGAAACAAAGTGAAAGTCTTCAGAAACGTAGCTTCACAAGAATTTGTTGTGAGTGAAACCTGAACTCTGGAAAAATTGCCATTTTTGCACACACACGCACTTAGTCATACACATTACCACACCCCTCACATTTCCTTTCAGTTTCAGATTCATTGTCTTGCAGTTCCTCCATGCTATTTGTCCACTGAGCCATGCTGAGGTTGTAGACAGTCATTCCTCAGTGTGGAGCCTTCCTGCCTGCTGCTGCCCTCTGACTGGCTGCCGGGTCGTGGAGGGCCTGTTGACTGAAGCAGGAATTTGCTTCCTCTACTCTGTTGCCATTCAGGTCTGCCTGATTTAGGCTGACTGTTTTCTTGGCTAGTCTTGCCTAGCAGCGGGCTCGTGTGAACTCCATTTTGGAGCCATTACCCATGTTAGTGTTGGCACTAATTGTCTGCGCTCTTTCTCTGTGTCTGGCAGTCTTTCTGAGATCTGGGGTTTGAAAGCGAGTACGCTGGCCGAGCCTCCCTCAGCACCGCTGCCTCTTTTTCACTCTCTTTTTCCCTTTTCTCTTGCTGTTTCTGTTTGTTTATAATTCTCCTGCTCACACTCTCTTTCACCTCTCAGATGTTAGAAAAATAAAGGGCTTCGCAGTTCTGACAGGTCTCTCTAGACGTAATAGCCCCCCGTTTGGCGGTTGTTTGGGCTGTGCTGGGCGCGTAGCAGCATGGACTCGCCATCAGACATTCGCCAGCATAAAGATGCTATCTGGGCCCTGAGCATCACTGCTGGGATGAAAAACCACATTAACCCAGACTGTGACTGTTGACCATGCAGGTATTTACACGAAAATGCAGCTTGCCAAACCTCAAACTGGTGCTCTTACACACCTGAGAGACATGAATAAACAACCAGATGACACATATCTTCGGTGTGAGAGTGAAAAACAAGAATGGGGAAAACAAGTTAGTTCCTATTCTCATTCATTCTTTCTCTCAGGTATGCCTGCATTTTAAGTATTTGTTTATACACATCCCCATATCCGAGTCGCAAAAATGCTCCACGGAATGTTTATTGATACAGTGAGAATTAACGCACTGCTTTGCACCAGACTTCAGATAATGTTCATGCCCTTGCATATCTAGACTCGACTTCTGCATACACAAAATCATCCGATTGTGCAGTATTTTGTGGAATAATAGATGTGTAGTATGAACCTAAAAGAGTTTAGAAGAGAAGTGAGAAAATATGGAAAGAAACACACTCAAACCTGCCGATGACACTACAGATTTCTTTTATTTTGCATATTTTATTCTTTGTCCACTTTGAAATTAGAATAAAACTGAACAACAAAAGCATCCTTCACTTTCAAGACTGTTGAAGGCTCTTTACATCTACATCGGTTAAGCCGTGTAGAAGCTGAAACCCATTCTACAGAACAAAAGCAATTAGGTTCTACACTGTTGATTAAGATACATAATACAGTGTGGTCTGCCATGAACAAGCCCATTATCTTACTTCAGCGCTATCAGTTTACTGTTGAATTTAGTGTAATTTTGTTGTCTTCAGATGGCCCCAAGCGAGTTAATTACAGCATTCATAGTCTGTCTACGGGATTAAGTTTCCAAAGACAGACACTGACGGTTCCAGAGGACCACCCTCATCCTCTCTCTGCTGATGTGTCTCTCCCAGTGTGGTCATATTGCATGCAAACTCCTTCTCCGTGTGTGAGTACGTACGTATACTATGAATACAGGGACATGTAGGAACGAGTGTAAAGCACGAGTTTTACAAACATGCAGGTCTGCTTAAGCTTCTGGGAGTCCAGTCGAGTATCTTTGTGGGCTTTTACTTGTCCATTAAATAAAACCCACTTAAACCACCTGGGAGTCATATTCAGTCAGCTGCCATCAGCTCCTTTCTTCATCCTCTTGCACTTATCCTCACTAGACTTTTCCACTCCACAACCTGCAGTACTCCCAGCCTTCTTTCTGGGCCTCAGCAGCTGCCTGTAATAGTAAACAGGTAAAGCGTCAGACTTGCATGGCAGCAAATACATGTGTGTTAGCTCAGTGAATGCGCTGATAAAAGCAGCCATTGTTTGGAATTTTTAATACAGTCTCTGGCTTGTCTGGAAGGGAGCCATGCAAGACCATAAAGCACATTATAATCTTAATTTACTGCAAATTGTTCCCTGCCATTTTAATGTCTATTAATGGCTTTAATACAATGTTTATTGTTTTCAAATGGGATTTCTTCCCTTTGCCCAAAATGCACGGTGTATCTAAATGGGCATACTGTAACAAAATCTTTTTATAGCTCCGTAATGTCTCATGTGGGAAGAAATAAAAACAACAGATTTTTCGTTTTACATTGTACGAAGTGTGTGTGCGAGTGTGTGAGTGAGTGTGTCTGTGAGGAGAAAATGCCACCCATGCAGCTCTTTACCGCTGCCGTGTGATTAATGGACAGGCTTTTTTGCTGAGAGATGCTGATTACGAGATGTTTTGACTAAGATCTGATTAGCCAAGCCAAAGGCCTATTTTATTACACACAAAACATTCCACTTACTAGTCCTGTGTTCCACTGAACGTCCCTCATTAAGTGCTGAGTGTGGTTGGATCTCCCGTCTGTGAACCACTCTCCCTGTTTTACATTTGTCAGATACTCCCACACTTCACTGCGGCACAGTGTTTGTATCCCCATGATGACAACTGTAGCTGCTGTAACTGAGTCCTTTTAAGAATGAATAATGGTTTGGGGTCCTGCTATCACAATAAGGCAACAGAGTGTTAACTGCAACTTTAATTTGTTGTTTTCATGATTGTGGCTCCAAGCTGCTCTGCTCTGCAACAGCAGTGAAACAGCTCAGCGGCAGTGATTTATCGAAGAATGATGCAGAACTAATTCAGTTGCACTCGCCTGTGATGAAAACACACATGAAGGAGATACTTGATGTTGTTATTGTGGACCAACAGGCTGCATGGTCAGGGTGGGGAGATCATTGTTTTTGGGCGTTTGTCTCTTGTGGTGAATTTTCCAACAGCGCCTATCCAATAATATTTAAAAAAAAAAGCTCTTCATCATCCCTTTTCTCTGTCACAGTGTTTTCTCTCCCTCCCTCTTTAATGGGTGTGATGTGGATGTTCGCTGCCTCTCGTCTCCTTGTCTGTGATGCTTGTTGTGGGCTCTCTGCGGGCACATTTAAAGGTGCTCCCCCCCGGCAGCGGTCGAGCCACAGAACAAACAGCGGCTCGGCAGGCTCATGGGGCAGGAGCGGCGTCTGCTCCTAATTGGGGGAAAATTTGTGGCACATGGAGTCTGCTTGTCGGGGGCTGGTGAGGTGGTGTAACACCTCCCCATTTTCCCCTGTTGTTGTGGTGCCACTGATGAGGCACTGTAGGCTCAAACCCACTTATTCCAGTGCTCTGCTCCCCAAGACTAATGCGTAATGTTTTATGATACACACACACACACCATCTTTCTTTTAGTCTCGATCTGTATGTGTGTGTTTTTGTAGAGAAGTGGATAAAATAGGATAAGCCAGCAAGTGGAAAATAGAATCCTACTGCTCTGCTTAAGCGAGCACCGTTTAGCAGTGGGGGTTCGGTCCATCCCCAGAAGTTAAAGATGGCAGCGGTGGCTTATGTTGCAGCTCTTGGCCTGTGGATGTATGGCAAACTTGGTTCAGTTCCATCATATAAATACAGTTTGCAGTTACACCAATTTGTATCCTGTGATACTACCATAAGCTTAACTGCCAACACCTGTGATATACAGTAGCCCAGTGAATAATGCTGAACAGAATTCTGTGTGGACTTTATCCACATTTTCTCAGTATAGATAATAAAAACACATGCAGAGAAGTGTTTTAAGGGAATCCAAGGAACATATGTATATAGCACTGTTAGGTAATATTTTATATCAGCTTTCAGAAATGCAATCTACTTAAAAATGTATGTAAATTCTGTGTAACATCCAATACTGTCCCCACTTAAAGAGATTTTGCAAATTTTGGCTACTGTGCCTTATTCTGTACAGAGCCAGTTGAATAACACATGGTGCTGAAATTAAGTCTAATACATTTGTCTGACACTGATAAATAACATGATTAGGTGAAACAAGTGTTATGTAAGTTCAAACATAGTTTTAGTTCAACCTATTTTATCTGTTTCACCACAGCAAATTAGTTTTTCACAGAACTTCGTTTTTTTTCTGAGTTACCAATAACAGGGCTTTAATTCTAAACATGAATGAAGCTTTATGAGCTTTATATTGCATGGGAATAACCTATAAATGACATGCAACACAGAACAGGCCTGTTTATAGGAGTCATTTTTTGCCAAATCAGTATTAACATGAGCTGCTGCTAATACCTTTTTTATCACTCACAAAAAGGAAATATAACATCTGTCCTCAAATTAAAGTTCGTTTCATTCTTAAATGAATCAAAAGTAATAAACAGAACATATTAAAGACATTAAGAACTATATTTCCACCAAAATGAGTAAAACGTCTTGACAGTGCCTGATAGATATCAAGGAGTTTTGCTTGGATATGTGCACTCTTCACTATATGCACTATACACATCTCTATACTATACATGTCCTATAAGGCCATGATTTAATTGTATACTACTTTCAGTAACGTGCATCCTGTTAAACCAGACCTGCTAAGTTTTATCAGTGTGATACTTAGTGCAATATCAAGCCAGTGCTTGCTGTCATGCTGGCTTTTGTGTGCTTAACACTGGCATTGACCTGAGATGCTAGAACAAACAGTGCTGGTTATGGCAGCTTTGAAACCTCCAACCCCCCTGGCCTATTCTCAACACAGTCTGTTCTTTTGAAGTGCCATTAGAAGGATTTTTCCTCTGGCTCTTTGGCTGGGCTTTACCCTCTCCCTGTAAAATACTGTGGTTTCCCTGCACGCCGCTGTTGGGGCCGGCGGGTCGTTGGCTTATAGGGTGACACTCCCCAGAGCAGAGTGAGGCCTTTCATATGGCACATAGGCCGCCTCTGCCGCAGTGAGCCATATATCAGTCACTGAAACAAGAGAGAAAAATGGGATAGAATGGATGAATTTTTACACAAGGAACTTCCTGACCACTTTGTAAAAGGGTTTTATTGTGTCAGTGCGAAGCTATTACTGGAGTGAAATATATACAATATGTTGCCTAAGGCTTTCTAATTCCCCAGGTTCGGCTACTTGGGACGGACCGTCATATTTCACGCTTTGTACCTCTGGATTTATTTTTCCAGTTGGACAAGATACTAACTCATGAAGGGGCTGATGCTTTTTCTGGTAGCAATTAGAGCACTGCCTTTCTCGTTAATATGTAGTGACATTATGTGGACTTTCTAACCTTCCCAGTCATGGGGAAATTATCGACTCGATGTATGAAAAATTTTCACAGCCACACACTGTTTTTGATCCCCAACATTATGTAAGCAGCTTTATGACGATGAAAAGTGTATGTGCTTAGTTAATGTGATTGAGCCAATCCCTCAGTAGCAGGCACCGGTGAGGGTTTCTCTCTTGAGTGATTGGGTATGTAACATGCATGTAATCAATAGCAGAAAGATGTAGGTCATTTTGCCAAATGCCACATACAGTTATTGGGCTGTGATAAAACTCTGGAAACGCTTGTGACTCTGATACCCTTCATACTTTATTTTCACTGAGCAGATCTTATATTTTTTTTAATCCTGTCTGTCTCTGCTGACTTCCCTGTCTGCGGTGAAAACCTTTTGATTCATTTTGTGTTCCCCTCTGTAGAACTCTATGGTTTTGATGTGCTCATCGACTCCAACCTCAAACCCTGGTTGTTAGAGGTGAACCTTTCTCCCTCCCTGGCGTGGTGAGTGACTCAATTATTTTGATTCTTTTATTTGTTGTTTCAGGAGAATCTCTGACTGAAACCATTCCCGTTAGCCTGCCATCTCAATCGAAGGTCTTTCCCTAAATAGGCGCTTTAAAAAAATATGTTAATATAATAATAAACAGAGCACTTTCAGGAGGGTCCTTGCACCAGACACTGCTCGGCACTAAAAATAAGTGCCACATAGAGGGAAATGACACATGCACTTGTAGTAGTTTTTGAAACCATAGCTGTGGGCTGTAGATGTAGCAAAAATGGTGTTTCTCCTGCAAGACTGTTAAGTCAGTTGAGGATTTTAGTCAAGGTCAGACCACAAATCTGTATCTTCTTATGACAGTTTTGTCCTAACCTCTCTACTTTTTCATGTTTTTTTCTTTTTTCAAATGTGCTTGTTTACAGTGATGCACCCTTGGATCTGAAGATAAAGGCCAGCATGATTGCAGACATGCTTTCGCTTGTGGGTGAGTGCAAGCTGAAATAATGACTAGATACAGCTTTCATTTCATTTCACATTGTCTCAAAAGTGATTGACTTTAATCAGTTAAGAAATTAAATGCTGATGAATTTAAGTACAACAAATATGCAGAAAAATTCAGAAGTGTAAAGGTGACTGTACACATGTGTCACATCTTCAGTTACATTATGAACCATTACAAAATTAACAGAGAGGGCAAATACAACACATTAAAAATCTGTTTTTTATTACTTAGAAACTAGATATCTGAAATATTCCATCAACATACAAATTAATTATGTATTAATTACATGGGTTCAGTCAAATTTTGAGTTTAAGATGTTCTTAGATACTTAAAAGTAAAACGTATGATCTACGTGGAAAAATATTTAGCTTCAGGCACAATTCAGAGATAATTCCTTGCAAAATTAAATAGCTATAACAAAAGATGTTAATTTTGGAGAAGACAATTTAAAATCAAATGTGTTTTCACGAGTGTCACTCCAAGGCATGGCTGCTAGTTTTCAGGTTGATGGAGACAGTCGTCTGTTGTTTTAACGCTTAATGTCTCCCTGCATTCCAAGAGTTGAGTTTGCGCAAACTGCTGAAAATAGCTGTATGGCTTCATAATGGGTGCTCCAGTGTTGAAAGAATAAACCGCACTCTTCATTAATTAACATTAAATGACTTGCGGACAAAATTGTCAACACAGGCCTAAGTCTTGTTTTTTGTAGTCATTAAGCCTGGCCCAAGGCAGAGATCAACACTGTGTGTACAACAGTGTTTGAAATAGACAAAGAGATAAGTGTCTATTATGTGTAATCCCTTCTTAATTATTAGTTTCTAGTGTAGAAGAAGAGCTGAGATCTAATAAACCAAGAAGATTCTCATAGCTGTACTGCTACCACATACAGAGATGAGACACACATACTGTCTCAGTTTGTTTTTCCTTGTAGTATCAAGTTAAAATGATACAGAGAGGAAAAAAATGAGACAAACATCTCTTGATTATTTAACGTCACGTAATCCTCTGCCTGATCCTTATTACCATTCACATTATACACGGAGCCTACTGATTAGCAGGCGTCCATCTAAACTGGCGCTGAACCATTATGTCTATGTGGTTTCAGCCTAATGATATTAGAGGGACGGCCATTATGTGCATGCATGTACACGTGTACATGTACTTTCGCGCGTGCGTCTTAGCCTGGGCCATGCTGTGGCTTGAAACGCTCCCCTCCGGCTCATTAAATGAAAGAGTAGAATCATAAATTGCCGGTTATCTTTGGACTGAGATGTTACTGCGGGTCTGGGGAAAATGAGCAGTGGCATGTAAAACATAGCACGTCTATTATGTACCAAACAAAGTCGCTGTTGGCTGATAACACTTGGGCTGCATCCCAGACCTGTAAATAATGACAGCATTCCATTAGCATTCATTTTCTGCCTGCGTGTAGCTGTCAGCTTCAAGTCGCCCATGTTTGTAATAATTGCTGTGTTTAGGCAAGAGCATGGCAGGGGCCCTACTCTTACCTGACGGCTGGGATGAGGTAGAACAAATAGCCTTGAGCTCCAAGCTGTCAATAGATTCAGTTCAATCCAAGTGTGAGCGCAAGATACAACATCAACATCTTTTCTCTGACATTTCACCATGACCACTAGTTTGCTTGGAGGGAGTATGGGAATCATAAACACAAGATCACATAATTAAATCTTTTTGACAGGGTGGGAACGTCTTGTCGGGAAATGTGAATTACAAATATGATGCATGTTAATGTAATGATGTGGAACTGAGTGAATCCACATCAGTGTGTCACTGTAAGAAAATGCATATTATTTTCCTGACTAAAAAGTTGAAATGATAGTTTGACATTTTTGAAAATAGACCTATAGGATCAATAGCATGCTCAAGCTGGCTAGCCTAGCTCAGCACAACGTTTGCTAACTAGGGAAAGCAGGTAACTTGACTATCCTACAAAATCTAACTCACTACTTAATGTTTTTTCCTTATATTTTAAATAAAGTTTGACCAAAAACAAAAGGCACCAAAGACGGCGCCCTGATGGCGACTTGAATGAAAATTGCACTCCTGGTGGTGGATCTTCTTCTGGCTAGTGGTCAGGGGAAACTCAGTCATATCCATGAGGAAAGTGCGACCTGTGACTTAGGCACGAGGAGTGAGATTGATTAGGGTAAATACATAAGGTTAAGCCAATCAGAGGCAGAATAGGCTGGGATTATGCCATTGCTACACGGCAAAAGAAAGAAACTGCCACTTGGTGCATGAGAAAAAAAAGTTTCTGCCCTCCACGTTGTATGGCTCACTGTACATGTATATTTGTGTTTTCCACCACTGGCTCCACTTGCAGGTTTCGGCTCAGTCCACAGATTTTACACTGCAATGACTTCTTTACAAAAGTAAAACAAACTTTTCTCTGCACTTGGGAGGTTTTATAAATATGAAACCTACATGACATAACAATTATCATAGAATAAAATCAGAGGTTGGTTGCAATTTTATATATGTATTTTTTGAAACTGTGGCCCATGGGAAAAATGCTTTTTGGGCTGCTGGGGATGTTTTGCTTGCAATACAGTGAGTGTCCACTGGGAAAAACGGGCAGAAAGGCTACATGCTGGCACTGTTTCGAGCTCTCTTCAGTACATCCCTGGTGGTTACAAGCTTTAGCTTTATAGTATCTGCACCATAGACTGTAATAAACATGGACTAACTGTTTCTTGAAAAGCAGTTTTGAAGCTCAGTATGGTAGATTTAGCTGTCGCCATCTAGATGCCTGACTGCTCCTAGCTCCCAGCTAATCCAAAAATGAGCAAATAGATGGAGTGTGAGTGGAGCTTAGGCAGGCCACACCCTGAATTATGTATAATTGTAAGTTTTAATGGAATGTAATCAGGCGAATTATATGAAAGTTCACCACCTGTACAGTTGTCATGAATGGAGAAATTAGCTGTAGAAACAAAGCTGTAAACACGTTTATTTCTGTTGTAATGTTGGGCATTTTGACATGGAGGTCTACGAGGATTAACTCACTTTTGGAACCAGCCTCAAGAGGCCATTTGTGGAACTGCACTTTTTTGGCACTTCTATGTTGGCTTCATGTTCAGATATGAGAATGGTATCATACCAGAACTTTCCTTTAAAATCCCTCCAGTTTTTAATTAAACCACTAACAAGTCATCTCCATACATCTAAATTACATATTTAGATGATTTTTAAAAATGAAAATAATCAATCAATTAGATCTATTAAGTTCCTCTCTCTATCACCTCTCTGTTTGCTGCATCTCAAGCATACCAGCTCACCTATGACTCTGCACAAACACTGTAAAACTATGAAGCACAATGGCAGCTTCTGTTATTGGAGTAATTCAGGAATATACGTCTGTACCTGAAACCGATTTTGAAGGACGATAATGATAAGAAAGCCCCGCCCTGCAATTTGGTGGGATTGGTTCTTTGTATTTGTTTTGTATGAAAACCTGGAATTAAAAATCAGTGCTTTTGAGACACGGATTGGTACACTGCAGTTTTATGGTGGAAGTGCTCTGCGTTGACTGCTTATTTCACTCATGATATGTCTTCCAGCATATAATAAACACCATATGGACATGTTAAAACGGTAAAAAACTTGATTTTCACCAGAGCAAGCCAGAAACCCAGGAATTAGTCCACATCCAGGGACTATGGTTGCATTAGGCAGCAGCGTGTCACCATATAAAACAGTTCTTTTCTTACTAAAATAGGTATAATGCAATGTATTTGATTTACATGATATTGTTGTTGAATTTATTGCCTCTGAGTCCCTCCATGGTCTACTTTGGTTTCTTGCACAAACACTGAAGAGTTGATGCAATATGTGAAGGTCATGGGAATGAGTAACATGTTTAAGACCTGATGTCATTAATATACCCCTTTATGGCTCATCTGTGTCCGTGCAGGCTTTGTGTGTCAGGACCCCCTGTTGAGACAGCCACGCACTGACCGAGGAACCCTGGACAAGCACCCGGCAACCCAGAGACCACAGGTAGTG